>ALYI01004500.1:0-12278 GCA_001969225.1 Ceriporiopsis andreanae CBS 279.92 | reverse complement strand
CGCTCCTGCCATTTCGGATCTCCGGTAGTCTTCCAGAGGATGTAGAAGCTCTCAACGGTCTGCCGCAGTTCCAATCAGCTTCACAGTCCACGATACGTGAGAGGGCATGCTGTACCTCGGGACGCAGCTTGTACTGTGCATCAGCAATAACGTACTCGGTATCTTCGCCTGATTTGACAGGAAGCGTCTGGTTCACGCCTGGTGGTACACCGTTCGGCCGCCCAGCCTTCTCCCAGACTGACAACTCTTCGACCCATCGTTTGCCCCTGTGCTCGTCCCGGAACGACATCACCTCCGGTCCGAGTCCCGTCTTGCTGTCGGCATATGATATCCAGCACGAGTGCGCGAGACCCTCGGCGGCCCATCCATGCTTGGGGTCGACATTCGGGATGGTGTGTGCACCGAGAGCGAAGAGACCTGCGAGGAAGCAAGTAAGATGCTGGAAGGTCCCGACCGGCTGTAGGGAGTTCGACCAGACGTCCGTTGCGTATAGTAGCTGGCGGCTCGGGGAGATGAACAGAAGGTGAGAGATGATGGCATCCGCCGATTGGAGGTCTGCAGATAAAAGGTCACCGGGACGTAGTACAAGCACAAAGGAAGAAACATACACATGTCGAGGAAGCGCTGCTCAGTCTTGCCGGTCATGAGCCAGAGTTTCAACAGATACTCGTAAGTGCTGTCTGCTCGAGCACCCGCCGAATACAGATTGCCATTCGGCTGACCATCCTCGAGATTGTAAGAGAGCGAAAAGAGCCCATTCCTCGTGGTGTCACGGAGATGGTCAGTTATATGATCCACCTGCACTGGAGGATGAAAAAAAAACTTGTAAAGGTTTCGATTCGTCACTTACTAGTCGCACATATTCTGGCCTGCCGGTCAAGTGGGCGAGATACCTATATTCCATTTGACAGCTCGCGATCTCAGATAATATTGCGTTGTTCCCTGCCCAGCCATTCCCAGGCTTTCCTCTGAAAATTGAGGTCGATAACGGTGACATCAGACGGAATATAAATGATACCCACGTGCGGACGTTGACCTTGAATGAAGGAAAGCCCTTCGGGGTGGAGAACGCAGGTAGCAAGCGGCGTCCTACGTCATCTGCACGCGATAGATACACCAGGTTGCCTGTCATGGCGTGTGCAGACAACAGGCCACCGAGATAGCGAATAACTGTCTCGAAAAATTGAACATCTTGGTTCTACGGAGCGCGTCAGCTTGATCATATCAGGATGCGTAGCGAGCTGAGTTACACACCTCGTCAAATGTAAGCTGTGCTATGTGGGTGATTGCCGTGTTCGCCAGCTCGTCCAAGTCCATGATGAGCATAGTGTCGAGACTGTCTACCAACGAAACGGCCCAGCCATTCAAACTGGACACTGTTGGCAGTCATAAAACATCACGATTGAAATCACTCACTTGTCCTGATTCCCGTTGGACAGGGGTAGTAGCTCATCGTGCGGGTATGCGTGCTTTTCGTAAGTCGAGTAGGCGCGAATGAAGGCATTTTTGACACGCTCTTGTCTCTGGAATCGCACCGGCGGCTCAGCGACTGGCGTCTCGAAGGTCGTCTCTTCTGCTGGCTGCCATGTCGAAGCAGCGTGTTCCGGAGATGCGATGGGGCGAGTAGTTAGGAAGTAGAGGGACACGACAAAGACGGCGACAACGCCGCCGAGTACATATCGCGTTCGACGTGAGGCGGCCATGCTCGCCATGAGTTCCTGGAATCGCGTCGGTGGTCCTATTATTTCTCGGTCAAACCGCATGGGCAGCATGTTCATGCTCATGATCTATTGGCCCGTACTGCCTGTGACCCGGCGCGCTGAGTGTGCCCCGGTCGACCTGAAAAGTAGGTCCAGATCTAAGATGGTCCGAGACCTATTCGAAGCGAAGGGAACCGCGAACCTTTGGCTGAGTTGTGGCGGCTAGACGTCGACCTGCTGCAAAAAAGGTCCCAAAGAAACGACTAGTGATGGTGGACAAGCTGAGTAAATAGAAGAAGAACAAGGTGGTAGAAGAGTGGGCTTGGCGGGCAGCGTTCGAGAAGGAGTGTCCCGCGAGGACCCCGGCATATCTAGTACTCCGATTTGAGAACGCTCGATTCTGTCCGGACATGCTATACTTACTAGGTAGTTCTCATCGCAAAATCAGAGTGTTCAACAAGCGGAATGCAGAGGCATCGTGTGATATGATGGTTGTCGTGGTCAAACACGAACATGTACCTGCCGCTTGAAGGACCTCCGGCGTTTGCCCCAGAAAAAGGTCCGGCGCCTCGATCGGACATTGGACCGAAGGGGCGGTTGTCCCCAAGTGAATCGTACAAACGCCGGGAGTCCTTCAAGCGGCAGGTACATGTTCGTGTTCGACCACGACAACCATATCACACGATGGCCTCCGCGTTCCGCTTGTCAAACACTCTGATTTTGCGATGAGAACTACCTAGTACTTAGTAAGTATAGCATGTCCGGACAGAATCGCGCGTTCTCAAATCGGAGTACTAGATATGTTGGGGTCCTCCATGACCTGCACATTGACACCGACAACCGACAACGACCTCGGAGAGTGCAGAAACTCCTTTCGTGTTATGAGACCGCAAGGGTAATTATCAACTCTTCCAATTGCAAGTGGTCGCTTGGCGCTCATCGCGCGCGCATTCCAGGTCGTTCCTGTACGCAGCGCAATTTCCGAGTCCCCGACGTCCTAATCTCAGTTACAGACAGGATCGAACTGGTAACTATTGTGGCAATACAAAGATAGATGTTGCATTAATAGCAATTTCGACTACGTCTCAGGACGGTTGCCGTTCATCCACCCGTGGTGAGATCGAAGTGATCACCAAGTATATGTCAACATTAACACTCGGGTCTCCTCAAGGGTCTCAAGGGCGATGCTCGCTTGTGTAGTCTGATTATCTACACAATCAGAGATGGATGCCGTTGATCTCGTCGAGAAGGCGGATGGGCCATAGCAGCCTGGACATACTAGTAGGACACATTGAGTTGTCGAGCTCCCCCTCAAGCCCTCCTCCCACCACCCTTCCACGACTGCTTGCATGCTGCTCCATGTGGCGACTTTCGGCATGGTGGCTCTGCCATTCGTCAGAGCCCAAGACCAGACATTCATAGATGGACTCTTAGCCAACTTGAACGAGCAGGGCCTCACGAACTTCACGAGCATTATCAAACAAATCCAGTCGGATTCGTCGCAGATTGCTTTCTTCTTATCTCTCTCGGACTCATCGACTCCTAAGACACTGTTCGCACCTAACGATCAGGCTTGTATGTGTTATGTTTATTGCTCGCTCGTATATCTCGTGCTCATGTTCCCTAGTTCTGAACCCTGATGTCAATTCGGGTGGATACAACTACCAGCCGGAGAGTACACTGTTTCTAGGAGCATTGCTTCTGTACCATCTCGTTGAGGGAACATGGAACCAAGGGGACCTCGGAACGGGCCCGAACCATACCATAGTCACGACCAGCTTGCAAGGACACGATGTCGCATTCCTCGAGGGCGACAAGTCGCAAGTTATTGCTTGTGGCTCCAGCGTAGCGGGTTTTGAGATCTATAACCAGCTGACGACGACAGCGGTCATCAGCACAACCACGTTCCAGCATGTCACGATTCACGTTATCAACGCCATCATCGGTATTCCTTATAAATATTCCTTTCCGGGGGGGTTCGACACAGCGCAGTTCCAGTCGGTGCAGCAAAACGCTGGCGGTCCGACAGTCGAGAGCGTGCATGGCATCACCGTGTTCGCTTTCACCGACGACGCGTTCGACGCATCGAAATCCAAACTTGCTTCCGTCAACCCTCAAGCATTGCTGGGCAACCATGTATGTCTTCCGACGCTTTCTGAGAGTCGTCCAAAGCTTGATATACGGCCTAGGTCATCACTGGCCAAACGCTGTGGTATAATGAGATCAAGAGCAAGACATATACGTCCGACTCCGGTCATAACTACTCATTCGGTTTCTCGTCCAATCTTCAGCTCATCGTCACCCTGGACGGCGTCAGCGCGAATATCCTTCGGTCAGACTTCCTGATCGACAATGGCGTAGTGCACATGCTAGACGGAGTGCTGTACAACACCGCTCCAGAATCGACGACGTCTGCCCTCCCGTAAGTTTGAACTTCGGTTTTTTGGCATGTGCCGGTAGTTACGAATGTGTACAGATCGTCAAGCTCTGCGCCTCCAACACAGTCGTCGCAGGCTCCTGCTCCAACGGTTGAGTACGTCATTGTTCATCACCCACGCTTGCCCCACTGACAGGCTTGCAGGTCGACCAACACAGCTGCCAAATCCAAAGGCATATCTGGCGGTGCGATCGCCGGCATTGGTATCGGCGTCGTGGCTGGTCTTGCGCTCGTTACCGCCGCTTTCTTCCTATGGCGACGCCACCGGGCGCCTCACGGTGGCTACTACGACCCATCCCCTCCAGAACCGTGCAATATCGTACCGCCCGACAGCCCACCATGGGCTGGCAGCGAACCTGTGATGTCTGTGCTCACCGGACCCACGTCGTTGCCCGCGCCAAGTTTCGTCGGCGGTTCGAGTACGCATGTTCTAGCCATATTCTTCTGAGATAGTGCGCTCACGCGGTGCCTGTGACGCAGACACGGACTTGCTTTCGCAGAGCCTTCCGACGGCCGTCGTGAGCTCCGGCGGGAAGGCGATCTACACCCCCAACCCGCCTGGCGTAGTTGTGGGGCCTGCAGGAGGTCAGCTCTTGTTTCTATTCCAATTCGTGCTGACCCGATACCTGACATGATTTGTGAACCGTAGATCCCGTGCGTGGAAATTCGGGCGTTGTGGACGAACCAACGCAAGTTGTTGCGGTACCTTTGCAGTCACCAGGCGCATCACTGCCGATATCAGATGAAGTCTTCGACCATCTCTTTCAGCGGTTCGCGCAGCGTATCGACCGTGGGCCGGCAGACTCGGAGGCACCGCCTATGTATCCTGCCAATTGATCGGCCTTCGGGCCATATTTATCGAGCGAAGTCTTGCGCCTGTACTTCATCATTTAATGATTTCTCTCACTTTCTAGTTGCACCGTATATTTTTCTATGATACCGCGTAATTTTAGCACAATCTATGAATGGTGGCATGAAGTGTTGCGAATAAATATTATATTCGTGCTACACCATGCTACGACCATAGCGCGCCGATAAACAATCTCAGGCTGGAAGAGCGTAGTCAGCCCGCTCCGTCTTGTACGGGAATGCAATGAGATGTCAAGGCCGCCGCGCAAGCGCTAGAACAACCATGGGCTCGACGGTCCCGCTGCGCGTGCACACTGAGCGGGGAGCGGGACGTGACGAGTTGACGGTCCCAGTGTCGGCGGGGCAGGTACTCAAAAACAGCACAGCGCACGCGAAATAAAGGTGGTATGCATACGTCGAGGAAAGACGGCAAACGAGTCTCCCAGTCTTGGGAGAACGCGGCGCCAGCCTCGCGCGTGCCCGCACGAACTCGGGCGAGAGGGAGGCGGGTCGCTGTCTCTATCCGAGGTGAAGAGACTGCAGTGACGGAAAGAAATGGGAAAATAATGGCTGGACGTACGGGATACTTCGGGATTGTGAGGTGTCATTGTAGCTTCGGAGGCGGCGCTGTTCGATGCGGACGGGACATGCTATAAAGTAGCGGAGTCAAGCAAGGAGAAAAAAAAGAGAGGCGGTCGACGACATACTACACGAAAGGCGTCTGAAAGGTGCTGACACCAGCTACGGAGAGCAACGAGTCATCGCTCCTAGGGCGCCGTGCGGAACGGACTATCTCGACGACATGGAATGCCGACGAACAATGCCGTCATAGGATGACGATAATGTCGAGCGGCGTGCACATGGATAGCTCACTCCGCACAGGTACGGGTTGGAGCATGGCAGACAAAGAGTCAGGACAAACGGAGGTGCGAACGCGGGCAGGCCATTGCATGAGGGCGGCGGGGATGTACCAGCTGTAATGTCAATATCGACACCGAGGGCTTCAAATACGGAGGGGTTATTTTGCGCTTTAAGCATGTGGAGGCGAAGAAGGACGAGGAGGTCATGGTGGTCGAGGACGAAGAAAACGATTTGGCTTAGCGCCGAACGACGCGTCTTTTCCTTCAACGACCACCACCACTACACTGACTGCACGACGCGCTCTCGGAATCGACATCTTGTGCCAAGGACGCTGCGTGCAGGCGCGTAGGACGACGGGAGAGGCTCGCGGGCAACGAGAGGGTGAGGGTGGCAGGAAAACGAGCTGGAGGTGGGGCGCCAGAGAACAAAGAACCACGGTATGCGCGTCGTCCTCATTCCTTGCAGCTGACAGAGGTCGTGCTGTCGACAGATGGACTGGTCTGGCGTGCACAGGAGGGTCTGACGTGCACAAGAGGGTCTGGCGTGATACTGGCTTTGCGCGACGTCGATGAAGATCGGTCGCTCCGCAAGGTCGGCCGGCGCGTCGAGAGTGGTGCCCCGTGCACGACGTGACCGACAGGGCCCCGGACGCACGTATCACTGCCGACAGGCCGCGTCGCTGCGCTTCTGTCGCCTGGATTCGTCAGATGTTCCGTAAGCCTTGTCGGCCTGCTCATTGTTTCGCGGTTACGAATCGACCATCTCATCGCCAGTGCATGCCCATTCGTTCTCTCCACCTCCAGCGCAGCATGTTTTGCGATTGTCAACGCCATGTATATGCGCTCTCGCGTATCCTCCTCGTCGACTCTGCGCGTCGAAGGCTGCGGCGCGGTCGTCTCAAGATTTTTGACGGTCTCCTCGCTCACCCCGGCCCTTTCCTCGCGTCCCGCTAGGTCTTGATCTTCACTCAACACGCATCACGCCCGCGTGGCCATCGATGCCATAGGTGCGCACCCATTGGCATTTGCACGTTCCTCTCCACCTACCCGCACCGCTCCGGCACCTGGCGTCCCTCCTGTTGTCGACGCAGAGACTACGCGCCCCCGCGTATACTCTCCGTCGATGCTGCAGCCGTGGAGTTATGTGCCGTGTCCCTGTCTCAGGGTTGTTCACTTCGTCGTGCCTGCCGCTCTGCTCGAGGATTACGGGGTTCTAAAGAACGACGGCCTCGGTGTATGCGCCTCCGGTGCGTCGCTTTTCTCGATGCGATTGTGTACCTCACGCGCTTCGGACGCTTCACGCAGGGCTCACGCCGCTCCTTGGATACCTACAGCCAACGTCGCTCGCCCGATGGGCGTGGTCGGGCGGTCAGCTGTGCAACGCGAACGGGTAAGCCCGCCGTGTCCTTGTGTCTCGCTTCCGCGTATGGTGAAATCTGACAATGCATCGCCAGGGCTTTTTCTTTTGGCACCAGCACGAGCAGCGGCCGTCCGACCGTCGACGCGGGCAGGAGTGGCCCAGGCGATTCGATGAGGGGAGCGCGCGCCCGTCGCGTCCTCCTCTCTTCGATGTCCAAGAGCCATGACTTGTTCGCCCCTGCTGAGGGCGCCCGGTGCTGGGGTGTTGTGTGTGTCGCGTGCGCCGTCCGTCCTGCCCTACCTCTAATCTCATCTGTTTCCGCACTCCCGCCCGCACGCGTCTGCACGCACGTGAATCAGATCCTGGGGACGCACAGACCACGGTGTGCGTGCCCAGTTTCTGTCCTCGTGATGTGGATAAGATGTGTGCGGGTCGTGGGACGTGCTACCAAAGGCCGTAGCCGTGGTCCGCAAGGTATAATGTTCGGTGCGTTCGAATATATGTAGGGTATGGCGTTTGTACATGTATGTCGATCGTCTGATTGTACATGAACAACGAGGCATGAATCAAGGACGGCGTTCCCGTGCGTGCAGTGTACGCGGCCGGAGGACTTGTTTGGTGCCAAAGACAGTGCCGCGGGCAATGAGCAATGCGCAGCGCGCGCGGCAACGGAAAGCGAGTATGGACGGATGCACATGTATCGTAATTATGGGGCCGCGTACATCTGCACCGCGAAACCAATGAAGTGTCTTCGACAGTCTGGCTCAGTTGACATCGTGCATGAGGACATGAGTATCGTTTTCGCGATTTCCGGCTCTCGGACCGCGCGTCAGTGTGGCGCATCAGAATCGCAAAGTTTTCAGAACGCCGAATGCGATGCTGGGAAACGCGCAGAGATGGTACGATACGACACCGTGCAGGGTGCGGGGAGTGGAATACGTAAACACCCGGCATACGGAGGACGCGCCGCGGAAGCACAAGTCATGCAAGGTTCAAGGTTTGCGAGCTATCGAAACGTTGCGGATGCGTGCAAGCTGTGAGGGTACTTGCACTGGAAAGTTCTGACGTCACATTGGGAGTTCTCAGATGAACGTCGAACCGACGTCGACCCAGATGAGACAGATTAGATGTTGAATTATGCAAAACCGCATGAATCGCGCTACTTCTAGAGCTACAACGCATTACGTCTACCGCAACAACTAGATGCACGACGTCACGCGTCAGGTACGAGGGGCGAAAGGGCCTTGGAGATGTCAAGGCCGCCGCGCGAGTGCTGGAACAATCAGGGGCTCGACGGTCCCGGTGCGCGTGTGCGCCGAGTGGGCAGCGGGCAGCGGGATCTGACGAGTTAAATATGTTTCAACGCCCGCGCGGCGCGATCTCTGGAGGCCGCCGAGGATGTGCGTCTGCGTGATTATGAGATGCGTGTAGACGCGATAATAAGATGTTCGTACCAGAAAGAGGAGGACGACGCCGGCCAGGGAAGTCTGCGATAGGACCAGATGGGTGGCATAGAGAACCCGCTGCTCGTGTGGAGCACTTTTCACAGCCACGCCCGTGGGCCACGTCGTCGCGCAGGGCGGCGACATGGTCGGGCGGCGAGGTTGGGAAGTGGTCCGCACGAGTGCAAGCGTCCTAATGAAGAACGAAGAAGATCGGCAAAGGGTAGAAGGACGCGAAGTGCGCAAAGGATGGTAGCGGGCTGGATATACGAAGATCGGCAAAGATTGACAACTGTCAAGATAGATCGACGGGGATCAGCGAGGATTGGACGCGTCGATACAAAGATCGGAGGCATAGGGCATAGGCGGGAGGATCGGAGGCGTCGACGGCGTCGAAGCCCGGCCAGCTGCCGCGGGTGTCAAGTATCGACAAACACACCGGCGGGGCAGGTCGTCGGTGCAGCGGCGCGCTAGCTACGCGGCGCGGTGCGCAGGTCATTGGCGCGAGAGGGAGAGGGAACGTGACACGGACCACAGTAGGGGGGAGAAATTCAGGATATGGCTTCGGTAAGGGCCCAATGTGCTGTCTTATGCAAGGATCGGGATCGGAGACATCGACACCAAGATCGGAGGTCGATACGCGTCCAGCTGCCGCCCGTTTCGATTACCTATCCTACACCAGCAGACCAGGCCGTCGGTGCGGCGACGGGCTAGCCGCGCGGAATTGGTCGGAGATCGTCAGCACGGGCGGGAGCGAGAACGGATACAGTGGGGATCGATGGACAAAGACTCGGACGAGGGATGGCAGGTGAATAAAAGATACGACGCTCACCACTGGCGAGAATCGGTGCGCCAATAGGTCGTCACATACGATACGCCAACGCGCGCAGGGCACGACGGGGAGGCGAGCGTTGGCACGGGTGTTGAACGTTGAGGGACGAGCCGGTGACGGTGGTGTCCACCGCGAGGGTGGTCAAGAGCCGTGGGCGCGGGGTATCTTGGGATCAAAGTCAATGTCGAGGGTCTTGAAAGTAAAGAGGAGGGACTCCGCATCAAGCGTGCAGAGGTGGAGGATCGTTGAGAGTCGGCGGGCACATGGCAGTCGAGGACAAAGAGCCGACGTGGCTTAGCGCCGGGCGACGCGTCTTTTCCATTGACCACCACCACCGCTTCGGCCAAGTGAATCTCCCCTGGGAAGCGACGGAGTGCGTCAGAGATACCATCGAAGCACTGACATGGCTGAAGAAGGGCGTGGCAGGCGTAGGGAGGGCGGGGTGGATGGAGAGAAAAGCCGGAGGGTGTCGGCGCAGGAACAAAGAAGCACGGTACGCGCGTCGCCCAAATCTCTCCTTACAGCTGACACAGGGTCGCGCTGTCGGCGGATGGAGTGGTCGGGCGTGCGCCAGTGTGTCTGGCGCGGTGCTGGTCCTGCGCGCGACGTCGGTGACGCGCGGCCACTCTACTAGGTTAGTCGGCGCGTCGACGTACGGCGTGACCGACAGGGCCCCGGACGGACGCATCGCTGACGACAGGCCGCGTCGCCGCGCGTCCTTCCGCCTTCGATTCGTGAGAAGCTCCGTCGGCCTTGTCGGCGTGCTCTTTGGCCCACGGTGACGAGTCGACTGTCCTCGTCGCCGGTGCGTGCCCATTCGTTCTCTCAACCCCCACCTCCGTCGGAGCTTGCTTCGAGATGGAGTCAACGCCGAGTCTACGCACCCCGCGTATCCTCCTCGTCGACTCCATGCGTCGAAGGCTGCGGCGCGGTCGTCTCGGGAATTCTTGACGGTCTCCTCGCTCACCCGTGCCCTTCCACCGCACTAAGAAACCTCTTCCACCGCCACCGCCAGGTCTTGATCTCCACGCGTCGCGCAACACGCCCGCGTGGCCATCGATGCCGTAGGTGCATGCCCATCTTGTTGTGTTGTTCTCCACCTACCCGCATCGCATCGGCGCTGCGGCTTCCATCCTGTCGTCAGCGCAGAGGCTGCGCGCCCTGTATACTCTCCTTCGGTGATGAGCTACGACGCCGGGTGTCGTGCCTGCAATGCGATCTCGGTATCTCACGGGTTTTGGAGGCTTCATGCAAGGCCCGCACGGCTCCTTCTTCGACCCGTACACCCAACATTGCTCGTTACGAGGCACACGAACAGGAACGAAAAGCGATTGCGGGCGCGACGACTCCCAAGGGGGATGCTGGTGTACGTAGCCCCACCGTGCCCGTGCAAATCCGCTCATGCTCTTTCGTGTGATGGTCTCTCCTGCGCATCGCGACTCGTCTCGCGCGCCCTACCTACTTGGACACAGATTTCGGGCGCGCACCGCGGTTACCGGTGTGCGCGCCCGGGCGCTGTTTCCTCTGTATCGTAATTGACGCGGGTCGGGCGTTGTGTCGCGACTTACGCTTGCGCGGAGGACGGTGTGCCATGATTCATGCGGTCGGAGACAGCGCGCTGATACACGTACAGCGTGATGTTATGTTGAAATGCTTGTATAGTGTACACATGGTCGCTGTGTACATACAGATCGCAGAATTGAAGTTCAGTATGCTTGTAATACGACATGATGTCTGGATCGTTTTTTGGAGCCGCGGGGCAGCGAGCAGAGAGCCGGAGCTGGAACCCCGTGGTGGCGTGTGTCGCGAGACGAGGAGACAGTATCAACTCTAAGTCGATAGCGGAGGCGTTCGTGCTGTACGCTCGCGGTCTCACAGGGCCGCGCGCCAATGTGGCGAATGCAAGCTCCCCAGTCGACGCCAGCGATCGATCATCGATCATGATCGTCAACGCCCGCAAAATTGACCGTCCGAACAACGACCGTCGAACGGGGCAGCGACACCATATAGACATGATACAGATCGAAGTCTTCAGGCCTCAGACAGTGCACTGGTGCGTTGCGTACGCCGCTTTGTGGTACGCGGACTGGGGAGCTGTGACACGCGATGCAGATGGAATTATTAGATTGTAGCAACGGAATGTATGGTACTGCATTGCAAACTAATGGACAACTACTATACGATGAACTGCGATGTGCGTGAGCAGGCGGCGAGCAGACAGGAAGATGGGGATGGATGCGTGGGCACGAGTCACCACGGAATCTGAGGTCATTCGACGCTCGAGAGTTGCGAGTCGACAGTCGACGCTGCCCGTGCTTCAACGGACATAACTGATGCCCGCAGACCAGGCCGTCGCAGGCACCGACGGTCAGGTCGAGCGGCATCTGGCGGTGTCATTGAGCACGGGTCCGTGTGACATAGAGACGTATGGTAGGGACAGCTACACCGCACCAATGCCTCACCTGCAGAACCGTGGGCAAGTTGTCAGTCCGTCGTGTACAAAGAATTGAGAGGCAGAGTGCCTCGGAGATGTGGAGGCCGCCGTGTGAGCGCTAGAACAACCAAGAGCTCGACGGTCCCGGTGCGGGCGTGCACCGAGCGTGCAACGGGACGCGACGAGCTCGCCGGTTACAACGCTCAGACGGCGGGATTGGGTGGGCTCTCCAGCGCATGTGTAGGTGACACACGCACGTCTCGAAGGAAGATGGCGGACCAGTCTCCCAGTCTCGGGAGAACGCGGTGCCAGCCTCACCCGCGCCCGACAACGAGAGCTCGGGCGCGAGAGAGGCGGGGGGGGG
>ALYI01004499.1:0-15448 GCA_001969225.1 Ceriporiopsis andreanae CBS 279.92 | reverse complement strand
CCCGGGTTTATAATCATCTATAACCCGTCCCTGAGATTATGGGGCTTACGATGCTTATAAGCACTTATCGGTGCTGGTAAAGTAACCTACGTTTTTTCTGATGTACGTAGGTCTGACCTCACTGTCAGATTGTCTCGCTTAGAACTGGTCAAGCGGTTATGTTCGCTCCTAACGCTCTGACCGCATGTCATACACACACCATACCGTCACTGGATCGAATGCGTGTCAACTTCATGGGCGTAGATCACCTCGTTATCCATATCCGCCTCAGCCTCACATCGTTCAGTCCTGAGCATGCTCTCGTCGGATTGAATCCTCTTCTCCTCGGGACTCCTGATTCACCGACGCCTCCGCTGGAAGTATCGTTGCCTGTCGATGAAGACCGAAGGTTATCCACATCCATCTTCCGGGACGATGCCCTGAATCAAATCGCCGTAACCACCTCCGCTGACGCAGAACGCGAAACGCTATCAGCACACATCTCGCAGACCACGACTCGAACCAAGCCTTCCAGGATCGCCTCCCCTCATATGATACAGCGGAAAATACCTCCACGCACCCCCAAAGGTCGGGCTCCATATAGGCTCGCCATTGTTGCCGCGATCGCAATCGCGGTCATCGGATATATATGGTATGCGCCGAGGACCGTACCGGACGACACAACAGTTGAGAGCGCCGAGCCGTTGGCAGATTGAGAGCTCGTCTTCAGATTCCGCGCAATGCATTGTCGTACGTGACACTTCGATTCCGTGTGCTGAACTTTTTCTCATGTGGTATGTGGCGCAGGGTCCTTTCGCATGTCATTGGGACATCCGGACACAATTGTGGGATTATAGACATGGGGGACAGCGAGGAGTCTTAGTACTACCGAAGTGTTCCATCAATAGCAGCCGATTCGTCTTCTCAGTGGAAGTAGCTACGCTACGCTAGCGCTGACACGAGCAAACTAAAAGATAGTCTCAACTGATATCGCAAGTGGACGGGTTTATTACCAAAGTTACACAACGCGGCATATCTGCTGGAAACGACAAGCAGCTACGCAGCGCGTGCGGCAGGAGTGCAAAGGATATGGGACAGCAAGAGGGCGACGTCGGGCACAATACACGACGTACTGAGGATATTACTGTAAGGTGCTCATTCGCAGACCAACCAAAGCTTATTGCACGTATCTCCTTCGATATCTAGTCGTGATCCCAAGGCTGCAATGCGACAATGCGACCGCGGGTACGATGGCTGCAAGGGTCAAGTGGACAACAGTTCTTACAAACAGGACAAAGTGAATAGGCTGTGAAAGAAAACCTGACTATCCTCCTCGCTTCCAGTAGAGCAAACCAGAGCGAGACTTTAGCAAGAGTGAAGTTCTATCGCAGTGGCAAGATAGTTCAATCGGCTGACAATAAGGCGATGCAGAGAACGACAGGACCTACCAAAAGGCCTTTTTTTTTGTCTGCGCGAAGTCTAGCAGTTGTACGCGGACATGTCCTTGAGAAGATTCATTCCACGAGAAACAAGCGAACGGATCGTCCTCGGTGTTGTTCCAGAAGAATGCGAGTCGGCGAAGGCCCTGGAATTCGGCAAAATGCGCGTCGGCCACTTGCCACTGGGGGGACTGCGGTTCGGTGGTCTGGTCCTCGAGAATCACGATGATATCAATTTCTTCGACGGCGGCCCTCGGCCAGGTACGGAGTATGTTCAGGGCGTGGGTCCACATGACGGCTGCTGTGTCGGATGGCTTGAGGTGAATTGTGAGTTGAAGTTGTCAAATCTTGGACCAACAGAGATTCTTTGCCGTCGCATCTTGCCATTCTTCCAAGGTGACTACGACGTTCGGGTGGTCAGATCGCATTCTCTGGAGCCTAAACACTCGATCCGCTACACACCAGTCACAGGGCTGCTCAGTATGAGTCCTACGCTCACAAGACCAGTCCGACGGAAAGACAGGATGTCGCAGAGATGTACGAGGTTGTTGCTTGTGCATAACGGCAAGTTCAACGAGCTGAAGTCTTCGAGAATGACGTTGAGACCGGCCACGAGCTGCCACGCGTCGACCGCGCTTCCGGTGATAGAGATTTCTTTTGCGTGAATGTGGCCATTTTGGCGGGCGAGATATGAGCGACCAACCGCCGTGCAGGTACCTTGCTGAGTTGCCGCGTGAATGCAGAACGTCCCCAGATGGTTAAATAGCGCCACTATTTGCATAAAAGGAACAAAATCACTGCCAGTAGTATGCATCCTTACGAAACGCAGCGTGTCGAGCTGACGGAAGCGACCAGTGTCGCAGAGGTCCTGAAAACGTGCCTCTGTGATAGCCTTAAACGCAATATCCTCCAGAACCGGTCCACGGAGGTCTGGCAGAAAGTCGAGGAAGGGAACAAGGACGGCCGCGTTGACGAAGCGCATATTCCTACCGGGGATTCTGCCTATCAGCGTCAAATGTTGGACGGAGCGGGCGGCATAGAGGGCTGTCGTGAGCATCTTGAATAGAGCTTCGAAGCTTCGACCACGTCTATAGACGGAGCATTCGAGTTTCTTGAAGCGGTGTGTACGACAGCGGTGAACAAGACGACTGCTGGCGAGACAGCAGGCGGTGAGTGTTTTCTTTGCCGTCCTCACACTGATCGACGACTCGGACGGCTTTGAGCGTCTCCTGCGGGAAGATACGCTGTGCGTGCAGCGATAGAGACATATTTCCCTGCAGACCGCCCGTTACTTGAAGTGCGAGTGGGGGATTTCTGGGACGAAGTTGGTGATGGTAGGTGGCGTAAAGCAAAAACGTCGATCACGATTTCGCGTAACGTGTATCCTGCGTATTTGGCATTATTTGGTCTGTCCCGGCGCCTTCCCGCGTTAGCGCTCTACGTTCTCCCCGCATCCCACCACCGTCCTCCACGCTGGACCTTTGACCATGGCTCCTTCAAACAAGGCTCGAGCAGCAGGGGTCAGCGCGTCCTCTTTTCTCGATCTCAAAGCCGAGCTCGCGAAAAAGGAAGAGGAGTTCACAAAGAATAAGATCGGCGGGAAGAGCAGTCTCGTGGGAGGGGTGAAGCGGCCTGACAAAGTGCGTGAGTACGACCACTTTGAGGTTGTTTTTTCAGTCTAGCTGACTTTGAGTAGAAACCGACAGTATGGGCGAAGCCTAATAAAGGCGTGAACGCGCGAGCCAAACGAGATATAGAGCTCGAAGCTATATCGAAACCGACGCTAGATTCTGCGCGGGCGATCCTCGAGCGGAAAGCGCAGGTTTACGAGAAACTGCGTAAAGGCAAGAGTGGTGGCTTGAGCGACGCGCAGTATGATTCACTTTTGGTGGACGTGAGTATCACGAAGATCGGGCCTTGCGCATACAGCCTAACGTATCATCACAGTTCGATTCGAAGACGATAGACAAGTGGGAGTCTGACAGTGACGACGTTGACGAGTCATTGACGGTTCCGGGACCACCTGTCGACGACAACGACCCGATCATCGAATATGAAGATGAGTTTGGACGCGCACGGACTGGGCGAAAGTCAGAGGTACCTCGACACTTGCTCAAGGATGAACAGGAGGAAGAAGAAGATATCGAGTACGTCGCATCCCTACATCTGCGTGTTATCATACCTGACTCATTATCTTTATAGTCCTTATGTGATTTGTGAGTCACAGTTCGCATAGCTTCCGTCTTGCTACGATGCTGATCGCGTGTGTGCAGATAATCCCGAGGGACACTTCCCAACATATGAGCCCTCTGAAGAACGCCTCGCAGAGATCCAGGCGGAGTTTGCAGAGGAGAACAATCCATTGAACATACACTACGACGCCACCAGTGAAGTGCGCACGAAAGGCGGTGCGTTCTACCAATTCTCTGGAGACGAGGAGACCCGTAGGAAGCAGATGGAGGAACTCAAGAAGGCAAGAGATGAGACGGAGAGGACGCGACAAGAGTTGGGTGCCGTAGACGTTCAGCCAGGAGAGGTGGAAGGCATGACAGCGCCGGCGGGGACGGTTGAGGCAGGGCCAAAGAAGAGTCGCGCGTTAGAGAAGCGAAAGAGGGAGCTCGAGGAAAGACGCAAGCTGCTCGATGCGAAACGGAGAAAAAAGAATCCCGAATCATCGAAGGCTTCGTCTTCGACACCGCAACATCGGCCACAACCGTCGTCTTCTCCATCTCCTGGACCGCATCTCCCGCCCCACGTACTCGAAGAATCCCATGTCTTCTCGATGCCTCCAGACGAAGGTTCCACACCGCCACCGCCAGCTTCCTCCCCTCCACCAGCGCCGCCACCATTGGATCCCTTCGCAGCGCTGGAAGCACAAGCAATGTCGACGTCGGGCAAGAACAAAGGAAAGGAGAGGGCAGTTCCGCCGTTTGACTCTGCAGAGGCGTTCCTGGCAAGCCTTGAGCAAGAGATCAAGCATGGACGCAAACCGTAGCATATGTCAGGTATTACTGGTATGTGTTCTAGATAATGCATCGAACCACGAACTCAGAAGCGATGTTAGACGACAGGTATCCCAAGTGCAGCTCGTGCCTCATCCACCAGTCGTTCCGGGCAGGCCAGGCTGAAGCGCATCCCATTCTGCACATACTCGATGCATATCTCACCTCTCTTCTCGAACCGCTTCTTGATCAGCTCTTTCCCCGTCAGGACGTCCATCATGAATCCTTTTGCCGCGCCCAGCACCTTCTGTGCTGGCCGCCCTGCCGTGACATGCCCACAACATATCTTCGCGCCCGGGAACGGCGTCACGAGCGCTATGAGGCCGTCGACGGTCTGCAGCCACTGCACGATGGAGCCCTCGCTCGGGAATATGATGTGCGCCCATTCGTAGAGCGTGTCGCCGACATACAGCATCGTCTCGCTCTCGTCCCAGAGGGCGAGCTCGTCCGGGGTGTGTCCCGGCGTGTGGAGGACGACGACGCCGAGCGGGACGGCGGCGGTGTCGCTGTCGTCCGTGACCATCGCTGTGGGATCGGGGTCGGGGTAAGCAGACTGGATCTGATGGAGATGCGGGACGAGGGTGGGCGTGTACGCAGGCGTGTCAATATCGAAAAACTTGCATAGCGAGTGAACGGGCAGGTGATCGCGGTCGGCGAAGGACGGAGCGTATGCCGATGCGAGGATGGGCGAGTCCCTAAACTGCTCGACCGCGACTGTGTGCGTGTGAGTGTGCGGTCGACGCCGGGGCAGCTGTGTAGGCTACGTACGTATGTGGTCGTAGTGGCAGTGGGTGAGGACGAGGACGTAGCGCAGCGCGGCGCCGGGGTTGAGCGGGCGTCCGCTGTTGTCCTGCACCGGGACCGTCTCAATGAACTCCCGAAGGCCCCTGACGCTGATCTCGCCGTCGCTGGTCGCGCCGCCGCAGCCGGTGTCGACGAGCAGCAGCGTGCGCGCGGCGGGGACGAGCTTCGCGTAGATGAGTGGCTTTTCGTCGTATGCGTCCGAGTGCTCGTTGATCGCGAACGCCGTGGACGTGAGCTTGCTCGCCTTGAACGCGGCCTTCTTGCCAGGCGGCGCGGTAGGGCTCTTGCTCGAGCCCTTTGATGACCGCCGCCGTTCGTGGCTCGCTGCGGTTCCCAGCATGTCAGGGTTCATGGCGTCGTATGGGTGCTACGGTACAGATGGCTATCGCGGTGAGAGGAGGAGAGGCAGCGTGCGTCCGATTGGGACGATTGGAATTGCATGCGTGATCTAAGCTTAGCATCACAGACACCCGCAAAGAGCACGCCGTGGTCAAATGAGGTGCGTTGGGACACCATCCAAGGCACAGTGCACGAGCATGCAGCACCGTGCAGCGGCAGGCAGCGGTCCAGACAATCCCCTTCGCACGAACGGAGGGCAGTTTGAACAAGAACACCCAGCCAATTACAGATCCCGCACGTGGAACCTCCCAGCTCGCCACTAAGCTTCTACTGTACCCGAGCTATCAGCCTACGCGAACATACCGCCACAGAAATGTCTGCTCACGCGCACGTCTACCCCCCAGAGACGGGGCAGATGACCGCGACCTCCTCCCCGCCCTTCAGCAGCACGGACGCCGGCTCGTCCACCATCTCCGCGTCTACACTCCATTGGCTGCCGGCCAGAATCTTGTCCAATCCGCCGCTGGGGTGTCGCGCGACGAGCAGCCCAGAAAGGGCGGAGAGCGGGAGGGGCGCGCTCGACGGCAGCGGGAGCGTCTCGCTCGTGAGGCCCGTCGCAGTCGATGCGGCGGCGAAATAGAGCACGGTGATAGTCGGTGCGCCGCTGCTCATCGTGGTGGTGGTATGGATCAAAGAGGCCGCGCGCGGCGCTTGACTCGATTATACTATTCATGTACTACGGTGAGCGGATACTGTATACGGGCCGGTAATGGGGACAGTGTACACTATGTCTATAGCCAATCTATAGTTGTGTCAGAGTAGAACAGGACAAGGAACGTCAGCAGACAATTTTGTCGACGCGCAGCTCGACGGTCCACAAGAGCGGCTTGGTCGTCTTAACATAGACGACGTCTTCTCCGGGAACCAGGTGGTTTGATGTGGACACCATGCCGTCAAAGTGCGACTTGCAATCAGCTGGAAACAGTCGCGCGTAAATAGCATTCGAGCCAAGCTTCGTCAGGCGACGCACTCAGGTTCCACTCCAGACCCCTTGTCGTGAGCATCGTATAGTCGACGCCTACCGGAAGAAGGCCACATGTGATCCCCAGGTAAGCTTGGTTTAGGTGAAGTTCGTGCTCGCCCTGGTACGTAAAACTCAGTAAGTCATATGGAGTTCAGAAGGCAACGCGACGCACCTCATCCAGGACCCACGCGACATTCTCCTCCGTGAGCGAAAAAACTCTTTCGCGCGTTTTTCGAAGTTTGTGCAGCTGCGACAGCGTGTGGATGGTCTGGTCGAGGCGGCCAGTGAGTCCTCCGAGGATCACGATGTCGTACTGTGCGGAAGCGGTCTGTACAGGCCACCAAGGCGGAAGAGATTACGGGTATACCTCGCTGCCCTCTGCCTTCTCTTTTTCTGATAAGGCAGTGATGCATTTCATAAGGTCGGAGGAGTCCTGGTCTCGGTCATGGACGACTGGAACACCCTGGTTGCGATGCTCAGTATTGCATATCAGGCGAGGGCACGGGTACGCACCTGCGCTTCGTAGTACGCGCGTGCATCGTCTCTAAGGGAGTCCAAATCGCCTTTGATAAGGTCTGGGAGGTACCTGGCACGTAAAAAGAAGGTTTTATGAGTCATATCCGCGCGGGGCTGGATTATTCCAAACATACC
Source organism: Ceriporiopsis andreanae CBS 279.92 (assembly GCA_001969225.1). Lineage (NCBI taxonomy): Eukaryota > Fungi > Basidiomycota > Agaricomycetes > Polyporales > Meruliaceae > Ceriporiopsis > Ceriporiopsis andreanae. Next base: position 8,210 of record ALYI01004499.1, on the reverse strand, counting down.
AGACACTTACTGTTCCCGCAGGTCGACCTTCTCAGCTTTGAGGGTATCGTGCAGCCTGTTTGCACCGCCGTCTGCGCAGCACTTCCAGGCCGATGACTGCCATAGCTTGTGGAGGAGAGGAAAGGGAAACGGTTGGTTGAGGATAATGAGGGCGTATTTACGTGCGCTGCTGTCCTCGTGGTGTGGGATTGGGTCGAGGAACGGAAGATTCCAACTGAAGGTCATCGTCGTGTGCAGGTACCAGACGCCCATCGCCTAGCTTCTGACGCGCCAATTAGGACGCGTGTCGCCACGTGATCCTTCCTTGTATTATTGGGCGTCTCCTCTGCCGGCGTGCAAGCTGGCCCTAGCTCGTTGGGGGAAATCCGAAACAGCCTCTTTCTTCTGCTCATTATCCTCCTCATTATCGACCATCTTGTTTTCATCTCACACCTCCTCGTTCTTGCTCCTCCACGACACTCACGCTCTCACGAACAATCTTCACACAGCACTACACCTTGGCTGCGGTAGCAGACCGGTGTTAACTCACTGAGCGTTCCCTCGCCGAGTCAATCCCAAAGAATGGACAGGCGGAACGACGACTACCAGTCGTACTCCTGGCATCAGGTGTGTTTTCTGTTCCTCTGGCATGGCTACCAACTCACTGCAGCCCCTTCGCCACTCCTAGTCGCACGACCAGGTGAGCGCACGGACGTCACTTGCGGTCATCCAGTGTCGCTGACAGGGCGGTACACGAAGGCGACTGTGCTTCTTCTCGTACCCTATGATACCGTGGAAGATGATGTGTCGGTGCGTCCCATGTGTAGCCCTGATAAGCATGCTTCCAATTGTGTAATGCATCCGCGCTTGATAGGTTGTCTTTGAACGGAATTCCATAGTCGCTGGGGTTCGAGGGCAGCCGCCAGTCGTCAAGGTGAGTCCGTGCTTTTGCCGTCCAAAGTGAGTAAACTACAAGCCGCGTGATATGACTTGCAGGGCCGCTTGTATGGCAACCTCGATGTGGCGAACTCGACGTGGCAACTCGAACCGCGGACGTCCAGGTTTTCCACGCGGGAACGAACGACGTCGACTGCGTCCACCACGTCAACGCAGTCGTCCTTCGCCATCGTATCGGACACGGAGATCTCCAGCAGCTTCGCCGCTTCCGTCGAGGCTCTCGCCACCGACTTCGACGAACCGCTACTATCGTCACCAGCCCTGTCGTCGCCCATCTCAATATCCGATGAATTGAGCGGCCACCCATCGCAGAGTGCCGCAAGGAGGCAGGCGCGCTTTACGACCTCACATCCCGTCTCGCCGCATGCTGCAAATACGTCCCTAAGTCTCGCCTCCTCGTACTCCTCGCTTGAGTCATTGCACACCGGCACCGGGAGGCTCCTCACGATTCACCTCGAGAAGGCAGAGTCTGTCATCTGGCCCTCTTTGATCGTTGGTCCAGTATCCGATAGTCTTTCGCCATGTGCCATCAACGTCTATCCTTGGTATCCGAGGACGAATCCTAGTACAGAATGTCGGTACAACATGGATCCCACTAGTCTCGTACTCATCGCACTGGAGCTGAGCGATATACGTGACGACAAGGAAGAGGCGTTCGAGTACTTTGTGTGAGTAACTTCGACTGTCTCTTTCGTGACCGTTGTGCTGATGCCTGTTTACAGCCGCGCCTGGCACCAGGCCCACGTGCCCGCTGCAATTACTCGTCTCGCTGCGCACTATCTACCCGTTACCGCGGTACCTGTGGAACTGCTGTCCACACCGGTACACACACCGACTACGCCCACAGAATCATCGCCCATCGGTCCACTGTCCCCGGACGCCACACCCGTCAGTTCATACGCATCACCGCCATTCACGGAAGCGACAACAGTACCTCTTCGCGGCAGCCTGTCATACTACCTTTACCATATCGGCGGCGCGCAGCAGCTCGCACAGCTGTACCTCGAAGCAGGGTTGCTGTACCTGGAGGGCAGCGCCGCGGGCATGCTGTCGTCGTCCTCCATGGGCCTCTCCTCGTTACGCACGCCGACCATGGGCGCGTCGTACGTGCCGGCATACTCCCGCTCGTTCCATCTCGACCCCGCCGCGAGCGGCAGCGACGCGTGGCGGCGCGACCAGGAAGTCGCGCGCCGCTACTTCGACCGCGCGCGCGACCTGCACCCCGCGCTGGACGTCCCGCTGCTCCCGCCGCCCGACTCGGACCCGGACTCGTCGCACGACAGCCCGGTGTCGAACGGCGAGCAGCAGCTGCGGATGCCGACCATCGACGTGTCCGAGTCGCAGGAGCTGTCCGAGAAGCCGGTGCGCAGGCGCGTGCGCCACAAGGAGAACGCGAGTCCCGCTGAGTCGGCGGCGGTCAACGATCGTCTTGGGGCGGACGAGGATGACAATACGTGGTATCTGTATCTCCCCGGTCTCGTCGGTGCGGGAACCGCGCTTCTGGTTGTGGGGTTTCTTTCTTTTTCTTCCTGGCGTAAAAACCAAACATCATGACACGGACTGACTGCATACCCTCATCCACTTGATTCTAATGTCATCATTATCCAGTCTAGTCGTGAACGGATTGTGTATTTTGTAGGTAGGGGACTGGAACATGATATAGCATCTCCATTACGATCTATACTGCATAGAATTCTGACCTAAGCCATGTTATCTCCTAGATGAAAGCATTTTGTTTCGTTTCGAAGATCTGTTGCGGCGAAGGTAAGAATTATGTACATCCAACGAAATATGTAAGATGGGGGCAAGATGAGGTTTGCGGAAGAGCATGTCAAGGAGCGTGGTGGGGTATGTGTACTAAGGAGATGGATATATGCACTATGTACGACAGTTTTCCGGTAAAATCGAATAATTCAAAGCAAACCTCAGCGGGGCGCACTATGCAAGTGGAAAACAATAATGAAGATAAAGCGACGCGAGCAGAAACGAGATGAGGGACGAATACATAGAAGCAACAGCAGCAACCCAATGATCAACTCCGAGAATTCGAAATATTAGTGGTGATCCTCTTAATGGTGTCCTTCTCCGACTGGATGTGGTCGAGGAGCATCCCGTCGAACCGCTGGATGGACTCGCGCTGGAATGTGCGCACCTTCTCGCCCGCGCCGCCCGCGCCCGTGGCCGTCGAGGGCCGGCGCGACGACGAGAACGACCGAGGGGGCGAGCTATCGCTCGCGCTCCCGGGCAGGACGGACTCCCGCGACCGCGAGAACGCCGCGGGGTCGAACGGGGGGATCGGGAAGGGCGGCTGGCCCTTGAGACTCTTCTTGTGCGCGCGCGACGTGAAGAACGTGCTCCGCTCGGGGACGTTGCCGATCGGCTTCATGCGGTCTGCGTCGAACGTCGGGAAGGGCTCCGCCCAGCTGCTGGGGCCGGGCGCGAGCTGCGGCGTGGAGTGGTTGCCGAGGCGCATGATCGACGGGCGCGAGCTGCTGCTCGACGCGCGGTTCGAGATGGCCTGCGTCCGGGGCTCGACGAACACCTCCGCGGTCTCGCCGTCCTCGCACGACACGGCCTCGAGCGATAGGTCGTCGTCGCTCTCGTCGTCGTCTGAAGTATCAAGATCGTCCATAGCGTTAGGATGGGACTGTATCCTGTCAAAGAACGCAGTCGGAGAAGCGGGCGCCGGCGCCGTGTGTATAGCAGGTGGCATAGAGTCCGTAGGGATGTGTAAAGACAGTGAGGATGAATTGCCCCGTCGCTCGGCGAGGGAAACCCGGGTGCCGGGCTGGGAGGATTCCGCAAGACCTTGTTCAAGATGAGAGCGCAATGACGGCGTGTCGTGCCATGATTGTCCGGATGACCCCGACCCAGAGGTCGAAGGCCTATAAACAGGCCGAACAGCGGGCGAACGAGGAGGAGGAGAAAGTACGGTGGTCCCCAACGACGATGAATTCCGAGGTGGAGGTGATAGAACGCTGTCGCGAAAGCTGGGCTGCGACGTGATGGAAGGCGCATAGGATCCAATCGAGCCGACGTGACTTCGTCTGAGCAGTAGTGGCGACGGTGTCCGACAACTGCCAAACACCGCGTCCTGAAAAGCCGAGGCGGTCGGAGATGGATGTGAATATTCAGACATCGACGGCCGCTCGGACGGTATGGATAGTGTCATCGACGGCCTAGCGACAGGATCGTCGTCCATGTCCTCATCCATTGGTGTCGAATATGACAAGTCGTCGTCGTCCGTGTATGGAGAGGACCGCGCCATCTGGGCAGCGAACGACGGCATGTCTTCAGCACGGCTAATTATCGGTGGCGACAAAGTCAACCGCCTATCCTCAGCAGAATCTAGGGATGTCGTCGTGTCCATCGAGTCGGTACGAACATGAGCTTCTTGCGTCTCAGAAATTGGCGACTCTACGTTCACGACGGCGGCGGGCACGTCGACCTCCTGTATCTCGTCAGGCTCTGCAGTCAGTTCGGGCGTGAACACAACGGACGCCGCCGACGACTGCAACGGTTTCCGCGGTGGCGGTGGCGTCAACGGCATTGTCGCTGCGGGTGTCTCAGCACGGCGAGGCGGGTTAGTGTTCGTTCTCCATGGCGCCTCAGTAGGTTCTACAGGAGAAAGTCCACTGGTTAGCGATGCTGGAGACGTCGGAAGAGTCTGCAGTGCCTGGAGGGGTGACAGCGCCGACTGTTTACTTGAATCCATCTCTATGTGCATCGGCTCCATAATCCGCTGACCGATGATGACCCGCGGAGTGGGTGGGCTATCCGGCTCTTCAGATTGGCTAACCACTGAGTCACGAAAGGAAGGCGACTGCAGCGCGCCATCTTGGGATGTTGGCGACATCGCCGCGAACGACGACTCGGGAGACTCGTTCAGGGACATACTGACCGCCTCGTGCAGGACAGCCCGCCGCCATGTTTCCTCCTCGGAGCTCATCGACCACATGCCAGGACTTGGTGGCAAACGATCCGCTAGTAACGCCGCTCCTAAAGATTCGCCGGGTCCCAAGCCGTGTAATGCAGACGCTTGGATTCCGAAGGGGTATCCAGCAGAAGGAGGCGGCAAATCGACCGCATCAGTTGGGTCGACAACATCGTCGAAAGCATCATCGCCTCGGGGGGTCGCTTGACTCCGTGCATTCCTACCGTCACCGCGTAGTTTTATGTCCCGTTCGGCCTGCTTCGCCGCCTCCATGAGATCGTCCATTCGTTCTCGAAGAACAACGACGCGACTGCCGGGAGTAGATTGCATAGGATATGGTGGCGGTGGTGGGATAGGCTGCGCTACCGAAGTTGGGGCATTGGAGCGAGGCGCATACCCAGACGCGGTCGTGGAGTCGGATGTTGTCCTGAGCACCGGCGGCCCGGGGAGTTCGAGAGTTGGGCTCTGGCTGGAAGGCGTAGTCGGCTTTGATTTTGATTTGCCCATGCGAAAGAAATCCAAGAAACCAGGCGCGGCTTGTTTGGGGGCGCGCTGCCCAGGAGGAGGGTTCGCCGGTGCGAGAGACAGTGGCGTTGGTTTTGAATGCGCGGGTGGAAGGAAGTAACTGTTGTTGACTAGCAAGCGAAGCCGATACGAGACATCATCCACGTCAAAGTCGGGGTGGCTCGACTGGTGTGTCACGATGCGGGGAGAAAATGAAGATACATCCTCGTCCTTGTCTTTGAGCGAGCGGGGGTGTATGGATGACTCCGGATAGGACTCCGAAGAGGTAGAATGGGGATAGAGAGACGAAGAAGTGGAGGTAACGGAGTCTCTAAAGCGTCGCGCATCCTCGCTGACGATGCGTACCGGTTGAAAAGCTGCAAAGGAGATGGGTGTCCGTGGACTTGCTTCAGACGACTCGTCTGACGACGCCGTCGTGCGGAAGGCACTGCGCGGCAGACTCATTCCTCGAGCCCTCGTCTTGAGCTTCGCGGTTGTCAACGACCTCCGCGACTCGATACCAAGCAGGAAAAACGTACCGCTTTGACAGATCCGCCCTCAGACTTGGTCTGTCTCCCACGACCGGCGTCTCCAGCCACCTCACGAACATGAACGGTGCTCCACGCTCTCTCTCGCGCCGGCGGGCCCTGCAGGCGTGTCTCCTTCGGGGGCAGCGTGGGCTTCGTCAAGGCCGTGCGCGGTCTGCGTGGTGAGCGCGTCGGTAGTGGCGGCACCTCAGGTTCTGATACGACCCCATGTTCTTGGCCCGTTCTCTGCCATTTCGCAGCCGGGTAAGCTCACCGCACTCGCAAAAAAAAAGTGGGACGCAAGAACATGGTACACACCCTCGAAATATCAGGGGCCCCCACGCTCTTCCCCCGTCGCCCTGCGGTGGTCAACGTCCGCGTGCGGGTTCGCGACCGGCGCCTGAGGCTCACGGTGCTGTTCGCGCTGTTCGTGCTGCTTATAGAATTTGAACGAGTGACGAATGGTCTGTAGGGAGATCCGGTGGGCACGCCGGGGGAGGTATGCTGGGCCATCGAGCCCGTAGAGGTTGCATGAAATGACGGACGAAAGCCAACGTGCCGCCAGACCTCGCTTACCGACGGCCAAAATTCGACTAGCTCTCGGCGCCTACCGTGTCCATCAGAAACACATCGTTCGCTTCCTCCGCCTTCACCCCATTTGGGGTTACCAACCGCCGCCACCGTTGTCGTCCGAGGTCAACAAAAAAACATACCGTACGCACGACATGGACAGCTTCAAGCGTTGTGAGTGCTTGTAGGGACCTGTTAAACGCGATCGCTGATCATCCATCACGCAAAGTTCTCCCACAAGAGGAGGGGTGGCTCCCGTACTGGGTACTCTTCGTGTCCTCTATGGCCGTCTTCAACAGCGCACAGAACTTTGTCACCACGAAGCTCACGCGTCGCCTCTACAGCGGGACCAACAACGGTGATATCGCTGCCATACCGCGTCGCGCCATAACTGACATCCATACCCCCGAACAGTGACCGCGCTCCAAGCGCGGACGTTTGCGGTATGGACCCTGATGAGTGCGGTCGTCCGAATCTACGCGGCGTACAACATCCACGACAAGACGTGAGCCATATCGCGTGCGATCGACGTGTACCATGCACTGACGCGTCCCTAGCATCTACGACATGACGCTTTTGAGCTTCCTCATCGCCTTCGGGCACTTCACGTCGGAGCTCATGGTCTTCGGCACCGCAAAGCTCAACGTCCCGGTCGCGAGCCCGGTCATCGTGTCAAGTGAGCCTCCGTCCACCGCCTTCCGGTACTTGTACTGACCGCGTCCGTCTTGACGTTTTGCTCCGACCTCCTTCAATGTTCCGCGATGCCATCTTCCCGCGCTGCGCAGGCGTGTCTCTCTTCTGGATGATCCGTGAGTACGACAGCTACATCAGGCGTTGAGTTAGCCATGCGCGGTCGCGAGCTCGACAGTTCATTTGTACGTGCTAGCATCTATCCACGATTTGGCTTCTAGGTTATCCAGCTTCCTTCTTGCGACAACCGTCAAGTGACTTGCCGCGTGCGCCACACATTGAGCGGACCTCGTACAAAACGCTTAATCCACGTAAGATATTGATATTCTTTGTAAGTCGCCTCGCACGTTGGATCAGCAGGGGAAGCAGGAACAACTAAACCTCCCATCGGACCCGTTAACACTCGCCACTGTGGGATGCCCGACGTCCAAGCTTCATTTCCACGGAGCGCGGCGTGGCGCGTGTGCGCGATCCGCGTTATTGCTGTTTGCAAAACAGTTGGCACTGGCGCCGCGCGCTGAAAATGTTACACCCAAAGTCGGCGAATTTTAGCTCTACCGCATCTTCACCAACACATGTAAACCCGTATATATTCTGAATGTACTCGTCGAGGCGCAGGTGCTCGTGTGGTTTTCATCACAATATTCGAAAATCGAATTTGGGCGCCTGGAGCCCTGCAGTCGGCGAGTTTTGGTGTGCACACATTTGCATTTTCGTGTAATATTTTTACATCAAACAATACCTCAAGCCAGTGTCAAGGTGCTCGTGCACATATGGTGTACATCTAAAGACGATTGAGGGACTAGAATGCACGACGAAATTACCGCGACTCGGCGTCTATGTCGTACTGATGCGGGCGAGCAACCTCTGTGTATCACTCTACACTACGTGAAAACTCTTAAAAACTGTACACGCACCTGAGAGATCATATTCTAAGAAGATATTTTACGCCGTGAATATAGTGCTGTAGTCTTTGTCGTGCTAAAATCCGCCGACTGCAGGGCGCCAGGCGCCCAAATTCGATTTTCGAAGATCTCAATAAAAACTAC
>ALYI01004497.1:0-16040 GCA_001969225.1 Ceriporiopsis andreanae CBS 279.92 | reverse complement strand
ACGATGGCGGGTACGGGGGCGGGTACGATGGCGGGTACGATGGCGGGTACGAGGATGCCATCGGCGATGTGGCGCAGGAAACGGAGGGGGACCACAACTACAGCTATGGTATCGACGACGATGGCGCTTATGAGGCAGTCGCCCAAGAGAGAGGGAACATTCACGAAGACGGATACTACGAGGGTGTTTACGAAGGCGGGTACGAGAGCGCGTCCGACGACGGGGTGGCGGTGGCGGAAGAAGATCACAATGATGACTACGAGGATGCCGTCAGCAATGTGGCGTAGGAGACGGAGGACCACAACTACAGCTATGCTTACGACGGCGAGGACACTCGTGAGGCAGTCGACCAAGAGGAAGGGAGTGCCCACGAGGAGGGTGACGCCCACGAGGAAGGGTACGAAGGCGCGTACGACGGCGGATATGAGAGCGGGTACCAAGGCGGGTACAGTGGCGAGTACAGTGGCGACTACAATAGCGGGTACGAGAATGTCGTCGGCGGTGTGGCGCAGGAGACAGAGGAGTACCACAGCTACAGCTATGGTTACGACAACGAGGACGTTCATGAAGCAGTCGCCCAAGTGGAAGAGAACACCCATGAGGGCGGGTACGATGATGGGTACAATGGTGGTTACGAAGACGTCATCGTCGAGGTGGTACAGGAGGCGGAGGCGGACCACAGCTACTACAGCTATGATTACGACGGCGAGGACACTCAAGTGGTAGTCGCACAAGAGGAAGGGGATGCCCATGACGAGGGTGACGCCTACGCGGACGGGAACGATGGCGGGTACGATGGCGGTTACGAGGACGGCGGGTACGAGGGCGCGTACGAGGATGACTATGAAGATGGCTATGAAGACAGCTATGAGGATGGGTACGACGACGGGTACGATGACGGCTACTGACTTGGCAATGCAGCGCAGGCCATACCGTGTATGTGACTGCCTCCCCTATGCCCCTCTGCTTCAGGTTTGCACAAATGAGACTCAATTGAGCGCTGGGATTCCAAATCGCCGCGAACCTTGTGCGTGCATGCGATGCCTTGACCGACCGACGCAAATGATACCCTTTCGGACCGTGGCTTGTAACCGTTTCGCCAGATTCGATCAACCAATCTTGGTCAAAAAATAAGTGTCGTGCGTGCGCTTACAATCGACTATCGCTTGGGGGCGGGAATATCTCAAAGTTGAACAGATAAACCCAATCAATCAATTCACTTAAATCTGATGTAGGTAAGCTACTGGTAAGCATCGGCACAATGGGTTGAATTTCACTGCGTCAACGCACTAGACTGTCCACTACAACATCCCACGTCCGCATCTCCAGCAGTTCTCGGCGCGTTTGTTGCGCGAATTGAGCACCGAACTTCGCGTCTGCAATACCTATGTCTACCGCATACCGATCCGGTGACGTTAACAACGCGTGAGACGCGTCGCTTCCTGCCTGGGGCACGGGTAGTCGACGGGTTCAAGCGCTGAGCTGGTAGTTCGATGGTACTGAACGTGAGGCTAGACACTGAAACTTGGGCTAATGAACCACTCACAATGCTCACTCTCTCGATGAAACACTCAGTATGTTCAGCTGTTAGCGATCTCCTTCCGTACAAAATGACATGTCCAAGGAGAAGACAAGTTTGCTAGCCTGTAGCACGCGTATCAGAGTTGGAGCTCGATGGAGCGGGCGAGCCGGACAAGACTTTTCGCACAACGCACTGATTGTGAGGCTTACTATTACTCACAGGACGGATCCTGCAACAGACTATCCTTCGTGACTGTTCTCAGAGTTCTCGTCAGGTATCAGCTAATAGTGGCATCAGGCATGCAGCCTGTGTGGCATGCCAGAAGTACCTGAAGGCGGCTCGGAGTGACGGAACCAGCCACCAAAATCTTCGAGTGACCTCTTGGATACCAAAATATCGATAAGCATGAAGACAGTATTACGACGTTTACGAGTATAGCATGTGGCATGCAGACTGCACGCGCACGGAGTCTCGAGGTCGCGGTCGCGGAATGAGATGCGTTCAATAGACGCCCATCACAGCAAATCTTCGGAAAAACAGCTCCTGTCTCCTTGTCCTGTTCTCCCATCACCGCAAGATAGCCTCGCTACGTCAAGATCCAACAAACCTACAACGAATGTGTCCGGACACAGTCAGAAACCAAAATACAATCTGCCGTTATCCGACCTGCAACAAGCGTGTCTGGCGTGCCCCTAACGGCAGTTACTCATCGTACTGTGGTACCACACATAGAGACGCAATGGTACAGCAAATAGGCTCAGAGGGACTGTGCAAGGTACGCCTGAGCACTCTTTCCTTCGAACCTTACGAGCGTCTGACACACATCTGCCATTGTTTCTCAGTTTTGCAGGCAGAAACCTGCATATATCGAGAACGGATATGGTACGGTCTCTCACATCATACACCACCGTATACCAGTAATACAATCTTGCACCAGTGCACGATTTCTGTGGGAAATGGTGTGCCGCTGCGTTCGGGAGGGGCGACCGGCCGCCGCGGATGGTGTCCAGGAGACAGTCCAACGCCAGTCTAGCTGTATGCAAGCTCGCCGGATGTACAAAGTCTGTGTATGTTGCACCGGACGGCACCCCAAGTGAGTGGTGTGGGCACAAGCACCGCCTGTGAGTTATGTTGAATTCTGCATGGCCGTGCCGGGCTGAAAGACATATCCACCCAGCAAAGCGATCGAAACAGGCAAAGCCGAAGCGTGCATGTTGTAAGTCGTTACGAAAATAGTCAGAACTTACCATTCACGCGGGGTCAAAGCTGTAATCAATTGCCCAAAGTCCTCGTCAATGGCAAGAGAAGCGATTTCTGCTCTGAGCGATGTCGCCAAGATACCATCAGCGCTGGTGGGTGTGTCTCCAATGCGCTATCCGAAATGTACTCAAATTCTTCAGCTCCGATAATCCTCGCTGTTGACACTAGGCATACTGCCTACGAGAATGGTGATAATTTTGGTCCGTCTTGTCGACGAAGTGCTGACAGACGGAGTAATAGTGTCGAGCCAGTTCCGGGATCAGTGGCTTCACAACTCGCCAAAGCCTGTCATTGTCAGAGTAAGCAGCATCAGCAAGTGTCTCAACAACGCCGCTGAGCATCTTCAATAACTGTAGATATGGAAAGTATTTGCCGACGCTGAGGTGACCGACGAGTTCATGCAGTACAAGTAATGTTTAGCCCGCTCGAAGGTTTCCATGACACTGACCCCGGTTAAAGACTTGCCATCGAACGCCGTATTGATCAGCTAGGCGGCAATAGTCGCAGGCGGTGGCACGGAACGAGGCGTGCGTGCAGATTGGGCGACGACGTCAATGAGACAGTCTTTTGCGCGCATCCGCGCTGCTCCATGTGTTCGATCCTGCAGGCGCGTAGATTCTGATTTCACGCATCTTCAGTATCAGCTGACTTCTCTTGTAGTCGTCTTTCGATTTGGCGGAAGCTCGTTCACGCTTTCAATTCGGTCGATTCGGTGCTGGTATCTACACCTCTGCAACCTCGTCAAAGGCAAGCTCACTTACGCCTCCGAGACATGAAGTCACTTCATATTTTTCTCCAGGCCAATGACTACGTCTGTTACGCAGACGTCCCTACCTCTCCCTACAAAGCAATCATTCTCAGTGAGGTCATCATGGGCAAGCCAATTAAAATGTTCAACGATGCTCCTCGGCTGACTGAGGTGAGATCTGCCGCTCTTTCTGCCCGTGTATGTACCTAAGATCACCCGTTAGCCCCCTGATGGCTACGACTCTGTCATTGGGGAGCCCGGGGACGACCTCAACTACGACGAGAGCATTGGTAAGCCCATATTTCCTCCAGTGCGATGTCCGTTGTGCTCACCTGCGCCACAGTTTACCGGGTAATTGACCGTCTCTCTTCTCTGATGTGTGACACACTGACGTATATTCCAGAACGACGCCATCAGACCGCTGTTCCTTGTTATCTACAAAGATGGCGAACCAGAGCCCGAACCCCAGGCTGTACGATGAGGCCTGTATTATCTTGTACTATTACCGTGTAAGATGTTTGTTTTCTCGCTTGCCTTCGTCCCTTCTATCCTTCCGCGAGTTTCTCGAGCTGTATATTCAGTCAGCCGCTTCTCTGTGTTGTATCCTATCCGTCGAGCCCCGTCTCGACTTCGTGCCTTGCAGTCCGCACTTCGGACGGCGTAACCTTCTTCACCTAATATCATACCGTCTAGTAATTGTTACAGGATGCAGTGCTAATGCTAGGCAGGATGATAGCAAGGTTGAAAGTGTGCTTTCGAGAAACTAATGCGACTCCAACATGCTGTGCAGCGGTAGAAACGAGATCTCCGTGGCCTCATATCGGGCGCCTTTATGGTCCGCGAAGTCTCAGAGACCTTGATGAGTCGCGAACGGTCGCGTCCCCATTCATTGCAAACCGCCAGCAACCTAAGACACGTCCCTGAATCCCCTTAACCACCAACTTCCTTGCGCCTATACCGCGACATTTCACCAGCACCACCCATGCCTGCCTCCCGCGGATCCAAGATGCGCTGCGCGTACGCCGAGCCATACGACTCTCCCGTTGCCGCTGCGAAGCCGAAGCAGCCTCGTGCTCCCGCGAAAAAGCTGACGGACGAGGAGAAGGCGGAGAAAAAGAAGCTGGCTGAAGAGAAAAAGGCGATAACTGAGAAGAAGAAGGCGTGGAAGGCGACGTTGGTACGGTGGGTCGACCGCGATAGTCTCCGGCACCCGAAGGACACGCTGGTGCGTTTTTTTACACGCGTTCAGACGCGTCTAAAATCGTTCTGATACTGTTGTGGATCTGTAGTGCATGTACAAGAACGACGGTGCGTTTCTTGTTGGAGTCAACAGCCCTTGTGCTGCTCATAGCCAAGGCTATAATTGGCTGATGTTCGATTTCGACAGCGAAAAGCGCGTACGGCCTCACCGAAGACGAGATTCTCACAGTTCCGCACGAGAGCATCCAGAACTCGCGCAAGACCGTATTCGCTGTGAGTGCCGTTGCCGATCTCGTCCATCGCCGGAACAAATTCTTCGACGCCGAATACACGGGCGCGTTCGACCCCACGAAGCCACTCTCGTCGTCTGGCCTCGAGAGCATGCCGCGTGTGCTCCTGGAGAAAACGGTGGAGAGTAATAGGCGTATACGTACGAATTATCAGCAGACGCCTGCGTTCGGACAACTGATTGAAGAAAGGGGGGTACGTGCGAATCTTCCATATTTTACCGACTCGGCATTGAATCTGCATACAGCCCCAGGAAGGAGCAACGCTGCAGATTGCTTTGGGTGGTGGTCTCGGTTTCGGTGGTGTGTTTGATTTCTAGGATACTGGTCTGGTTCGTGTCATGGGTGTTCGTGTCTGTTCGTGTCCAAGTTGCTCATATGTTCGTGTTTATTTCTCATTTATGCCGCGCGGCATCATATCATGGCACGTCACGTATGCGACCTGTTCTTTTCACCACTTGATTCTCATCTATTACTTTGTCACCGGCGTCGGTTTCAATGGTGATCAACATCTCTTGTTTGTGACTCGGCCGCATATTTCTCTTTGCTCACGGTAGCTAACCATTCTATATTCTCTGTATTGCCACCTTCGAACACAGCACTTTGCCTTCCTTGCCTTTCCTTGTTGCGAGTTGCCTTGGGTGGCTTATACCTTTCTCATTTCGCTGTGCTATTCTGCACGTTAACAAGAAAATATCCTCGACAAGTCATAGAAGGATACGGCTGCTTTCGGCCTCCCCTATTCCAATCACCTTACAGAGAATGGCCCACGCGAGCGTTCCCACGCCACGAAGTTCGATCGATCGGTTTCATCCTGCCAGTGTTGATACCGCTGCGTCCGTCTCATGTATTCTGTAACGTTTGTGTTGTCGCCTGCCCCCTGGCTGAGTTGGTTACAGCGTCCGACTGTTACGTTTGAGCCTTCCTGAGGCGCAAATGTGCGATATCGGAAGGTCGTGAGTTCGACCCTCACGGGGGCAGCGACTATGTCTTTGGTCCAAGTTTTTACAGCTACTGTCAGCCTGGAAGGCTGAGGACACTCTCAGGACACCTGACATGCATCCTTGCAGTCATGAAGACGGATGTAGAACATTTGAATGAAGCCTTGGCCCGTGCGTGATCTCAACTTTGTTGGCGCTCACCAAGATTTTGGACTGCAGTCGAGCGACTCGAGCCTTCCTTCGAGCCTACTCTGGAAATGAATTGGCAGGCAGTAGTAACATGAACAAGCTTTAGAGGTGGATGTAGTACATTATGCATGATACAAGACTCAAGGTCGGTTGCATCTATGGCTAGGATGATTACGGCTACAATCGTGGCAACTTAATAGACATAACGTTAGTCCTCCAAGTCGGGACAATCATCCTGGACTCTGCATCTCCTGCTCGTGCACGTGGCGGCCAGCAGTGACGCGAGAGGGGCAGCAGCGCTCAGCCACCCGCCTTGCCAAGGAGAGCATATCCTGCGCCTGCGGGACCGTACAGCTAGCGATACACTGAAATCAGACTGCATTTCAGACCGCAAAACGGACGAGACACACCTTTCCGTAGCAGTGCGTGCAATACGGGCTGCCCTCGTTCTCCGTCAGCCGCGTCGAGTCGAGTAAGGTGTTGCATTCGGTGCAGCGCAAGCAATTCCGATGCCAGGTTTTTCCAATGGCCTTGACCTGCAGACGTCATCAACGGAATGTCCCATACCACTAGACATAACTTGCACGCACCTGCTCCGCAAAATACACCGATTTTCCGCACTTGGCGCACGCCGTGTTTCCTGCGCCGCCACCCCACCGCGGGGTTCCGGTAGTGTTGGGCGACATGTACGGACTGCCGCCCAGAGCTGCACCGTACCGCGAGCCCGCGCCGCGTGGTGTGAGCGGCACCGTCATTGTCATGCGACCACCCAATCCATTCTGACCTCCCCATCCCCCATTCACCCCCGCACCAACACCCGATCCAGAACTCGACGTCGAGCCGCCGGTCGTCGTGGGCAACACACGCACGGGCGACGCGTTCCGCTCGCCCTGCCGGGTCACATTCCCCGCGTTCGTGCCAGGGCGCGCGCTGACGGTGTAGCCTATCCCATAGATGTCGCGCGGCGGCATTGCAGGAGGTGTCGCTGGCACCGATGGGCGAGCGCTCACGGTGTAGCCGATGCCGTAAGGATCGCGAGAGGGTGATGACGGCTCTGCCTCTGCCTCTGCCTCCAACTCTTTAATAGGGCTTGCTGGCTCGTCCCGCGGCGGACCTGTCATTGTCGCGTCAAGCGCGACAGTGCGGGGCAGCCCGCTACCACCGCGTCCCAGATGCGACGGGGCATTCTCAACGTTATTCTGGACAACGGGCGGTCCCCAGTCGTCCTCGTCGTCCGCCTGGGCTTGAGATATATTACGCGGAGCGCCGCTCGCGCCGGTAAGGTCTGTGAGCTCGTTCATAGATGCAAGAACTTGTGCACGCTCCGCCGCGGTGATGTTGCGCGCGGGGCTCAGGGCGCGGTTCGGGCGGAAGGTCGGCGAGGCGGTGCGCTGTGAGTAAGTAGGCGCCGTGGAGCTGTAGCCGTATCCGTTGACAATCCCGTCCCCGCTGTCGACAGGGCGCGGTGGCGGATCGGGGCGGGTTGAAGGGAGCGGAGAGGCTTCGTTCCTAGGCGAAAAAGTAGTGGGCCGTGTTGGGGTCGCGGGCGGGGATAGGAACACGTCGTCGCGATCAGGGAGATTTGCATGTCTCAGGTCGCGTGTGCCGAAATTCTTGACATGGCATGTTTTGCTGCGAGGACAAGTTAGTTTGAAGTACGATAAAGAAATTTCGAGATCGATGGACCGCCCAACAAGCGCACTCCACAAAGACCATCTATAAAACGATGGACTCTGGGGCCTCACATCCGGAGATGTTTGGATGCAGGCCAAGCAGCAGAGTAGCACCAGCAAATGCCTCCGCGACGCAGCGAACTGCGCAGCTACAGTCGCGTGCCGCGGTGACTGCGTCGCAGCGCACAACTTCCAAGAGGTCATCTGCGTCTCGGACGCAGACAAAAGCTAAGCCCAGTCTGTTTCCGGTGCTGTGCATATCCTCCTGGTGCAGCTGTCGCTTTGAGCTTCGCTACCGAGCGTGTCGGGTCCCTCGTCGCAACAAGACAATGTCTCGTCGATGCCGTAAGCCACACAACAACAAAGGCTTACCAGTATGGCTGCGCATATCGTGAGAAATAGTCCTGTACTCTCAAAATGTGGTACTCACATCCTGATTATGTTCCACCAGATTGTACGAATCTAGTCGCTTCTTGCAGGTCGTGCAGGTGAGGCAAGGCTGGCGAGGCATCAGATACCGTTATTCCATGTGAAGTCTAAGTGCTGGGACTGACCTTATGATATAACTGCAAGTACGCAATGTGAGTAAGCCGCCCTGAACGCGACAATTCGCTCGCACCTTTCGTCCAGGACCCATGATCTAGCGATGGGATTAATAAGGCAGATTTCACACCTATCAAGGTGGCTGCTTACCTGTTCCGCTGCATAAACAGCCTTGTTGCATCGTGGGCATATTGGAACTCCTCCGTAAGGGTGCATGGTGGTGGTCTCAAGTCAAGTGTCGTTGCAGTGCTGCTCGGTCTGCATGACCTCACCTCCAGTAAGCTCGGCATCAGCCGCAGTATTCAGCCTCCGTCGCGCATCGGAGTCCGAACGCGGCTGCGACAGGAGGCAAGCGCCGGGCGGGTATCTCGGCTATCTCCGCAAGTACCTATGATTCGGAGTTTGAAATTTGATAGTTTTCTTCACACTTGATCTGCCCATCTTTCTCTGCACAACCTCCTCGCACTCCCTTCTTCACAAATCCACACACGAACGCCATCATGTCTGACGACGAGCAGCACGAGCACAACTTCGAGCAGGTGCGCAGCGTTTGCTTCGCCTGTCTGTCCTGCAACTGACCAAATCTGCTTGCTCTGGCGACGATTCTAGGCCAGCGCCGGGGCCTCCTTGACGTTCCCCATGCAGTGCTCTGCCCTCCGCAAGAACGGGCACGTCGTCATGAAGGGTACGCGATTCAGCTGTGCGCGAGCCATGCGCGAGCACGCTGACTGACCACGCCCCAAGGCCGTCCCTGCAAGATCGTCGAAATGTCGACCTCCAAGACGGGCAAGCACGGACATGCCAAGGTCCATCTTGTCGGCATCGATGTGAGTGACCCGCCCGCGAAGCTTTTGCGTTCGTGCTCATAGTCTCGCCAGATCTTTACCGGCAAAAAACTGGTACGTAATCACTTATCGCGAGAGGCCAAGCGTCGCAGTGTCTAAAGCGCGTTCGACGGTCTACAGGAGGATATCTCTCCTTCCACCCACAACGTCGATGTCCCCAACGTCTTCCGTAACGAGTTCCAGCTCGTAAGTTGATCAGTGGTCACGACCATGAGCGCTTGTCGCTTACCCCTCTCCCAGGTTAACATTGATGACGGCTTCCTGAACTTGATGACTCAAGATGGCACCTCGAAGGACGATGTCAAGGTTCCCGACAGCGAGCTCGGCAAGCTGATCCAGGCCGACTTTGACGAGGGCAAGGATCTCCTCATCACCATCGTCTCCGCTATGGGTGAAGAGCAGGCTATCTCCTACAAGGAAGCGCCAAAGGGTAGTTAGACGCGTCGCCTTCTTCTGCTTTGCTTTCTTCTCGCATCTCGGTATCATCTCTCCTGTTTGCGCTTTTTGTCACACTTATAGCACCAGTACCATCACTTCCTGGGCATGTACTCATTACAAACCAACTGTACTTGCACGCCGTCGCTGTCGTCTACTTGTAGTCGCTGTCGATCGTGAAACATCGGAGCTGCGTTTTTGCGTTGGATTCGTCCAAGCATCGCTACATCTTTCTTTGTGCGGGGTCGTGTGCAGATGAACGTGTTTCCCGCAGGCGAGGGAAGGCCAGGGACCAGGGCAGCCCCCCTTTCCGTGCGCGACCGAGCTCGAGACCGCCGAACTTTCGATGGTTCTAGATGTGTGTGCGCCGCGACACCCGTCCCCCACTCAGAGACGCAAGCGCGACGCTGGCGCACTAACAGCCGACCTGCACTCCTTTATCCTGCCGTAGCAAGCCCCTGCAGAAAACGCGATCGATAAATGCAAATGTCAGGCACGATACATAGTACACATCCTGCGTCATGGCCTCGATAGCGGTCGACACAGCGCAAAGCGAGTCCATCCGGGTATCCCGCTCTCTCCCGCACGCGGGCCTTCATTCTGCCCACGTCGGCCCACTGCACAGCCACGGCTACGAGTGGCTCTCGCTGCGTGCCCGCTTCCCGTTGATGTTGATCGGCGCGGATAGCTGTACGCTGCCCATTCGTGGACGGCGAGATGGCTGAATCGGATCTCGGTAATTCTTCTCTTCCCAATTCCACGTCGCGTACAGCCGTGCGTCGGGTAGGGGCTTTGGCTGCGCGTCCTTCTCCTTCTCTTTGTCCTCCTTCTTTAGGCCCTTCACGCCGTTGGGTACTGGTGTGGTCGTGGGGAGCGCGGGCCCGGAATTCCACGGCGCGCTGATGCCGGGTCCGTAGGTGAGCTTTTGCGTTCCTCGACTGAGCACCGGGGGGTGCATCACTTTGGTGCTGCGTTGGTACAGCCCGTACTGTGATCGAAACGATTAGCCGTGATCAAGATCGTTAGAGGAAATAACGCACGTCGATCACATTCTTCAGCAAAGTCGACGTCCTCGACGTGTGACTGTTCACCAGCGGTGCGAGGCGTTCGTTGTTTATGATTGTACGCCTCGTCAGCCCTGGGAGGGCCGGCGTAGCCTGTTCCAGATCCATCTCCTTCCCCTTATCCTTGCCCTCCCTCGACTTCTCGTCCCGCGCGACTGGAATCGGATACCCAGGGCCTACGGGTGCGACGCGCGGCATGCCGGGTGCAGAGCTCGCGTACAGCGTCGCAGGCGGCTCCCAGCGCGAATTCGCCTCCGTCTGTCGCATGAGCTCGAGCGCGACCTGATACCGCGCTGGGTTGGTTGGCCCCGGCTGATCTGGGGGCTTGTTCGTGAGCGCATGGTGCAGTGCGTACACGATGGCCTCTTCTGTTCGCGGAACCGTGTGCGATCCGTGGCCGGGAGGGAGCCGCAGTGTTGCTGGTGGTGGCTCAGGGAGGTGCCAGGGCTGCGAGGCGAGGGACGACTGAGCGTATGGCGTCGGCCGCAAGTAGTCTGCGGATCCTGCAGCGGTAGACTCAGGGGGAGGCGTTACTGGCCGCTCGAGTTTGACGGTGTGGTGTGGTGAGAATCCGGCGTGCACGACTGACTCATCCGTCGTCGTTGGTATGTACCGCGCATTATCGGTGGGAAATGGTGGTAGGAAATCGGGTATATACGGTGGCGGATCCCAATTAGATGTCTTCTGTCGTTTCCTTGGGGGTGTAGAGGGGTTGGATATAGGCGAGAGGGGAAGTGTAGGCGTAATTGGCCGTGGGCTCGAGATCACCCTGTCGTATGATTCTGAGAGCGACTGCAAAGGTGAATCTTCTGCCACAGGCTGCCCCACTGGGGTTTCTGCCGACTGGCTTGCATGCCGGATGCTCTCCATTTCCGACTCTTCGCTCTCACTGGACTCCTCTTCATCTTCCGAGAGCGAAGGAGTCCGCATCGGCGCATATACGAGCTGGGTGGTGTCGTCCTTGTCTTCACGCAATCCGACATACAGAGCGGCTGCATAAAGATAGCATTAAAAGGAGAGACTCGCACGACACGTCGAACTGACCCTTGAACTCGCTCAAGTCCTCGATGCGCCTCGCCGAATGTCGCGCATACCGCGCCAAGTCCCGCCCCTCGGACGTACAGTACTCGCTCAGCTCGTCCATCCCAACTCCTAGGTCACCAAGCGCCATGGCTGCGTCCTGCGCCGTGAGTCGTAACCGGCCGGCGTGTTCTGCGTACTTGGCGCATGATGTTGACAATAATGTGAGATATCTTGAGAGGAGGTCTGTCAAGACGTGTGTTGCCTGGCTAGAGGCACGAGAGAAGTTATTGGCGTGAAGTGTTTCGATAGTTACAGTCTCAAGCAGTTTCTTTGCTGCTGCGTCCATCCCTGTCGTGGTCGCCGTCTGCGACGATGTTGGTGGTTGAAAGTGGGAGTAGTTTAGACTCCGCCTGAATTCTTTGATTTCCGCGTACTGCGCGATGTCCTTGGCGCCCGAGCTTCTTGTTCGCCGCGTTCGACTCGGTCCTTATATCGTTTCCTTCAAAACATACCGTTCATCCTGTAAAAATTGCGTCTGAATGTGTGGCAGATTCTCGTTAGGTCTGTCTGTAAGCTTTTGGTTTCTCGTCGACACGTACATGCGGAAATTACTCTCATCTACAGTTCGAACAAATCCAAGCCTTGGACGGTTATGAGGTCCACATCGGTGAATGGGTGAACCAAGAACAGTTCCAGCCCAGGTAGGCATCTCAATGAATCGCTCCTTCAGCCTACAGTTGCGCACACGGTGTTTGTCGATTTGTAGACATAACATCGCGCCTCGCTCGCAAGCACCCGTCATTCGACGGCGGCATGCTGCCAGCGCGCCCACAGGGGCGGACAACGATGTCATCCTCCACACCATGAAATGGGGTGTTGTTCCGCACTGGAGCAAACACGAAGAGCATAATTTGAGTACGATTAATGCGCGCCGTGAAAACATCGTCGAAGGTGGCGGCTTGTGGGGCAGCATCCGAGCCAGGAAACGCTGTGCGATTCCTTGTGAAGGGTAAGTCCTCCTTTGTGGTGTATATTTAGCCCAAGCACTGACCAGTTTCTTCGCAGATACTACGAATGGTTGAAGAAAGGGAAAGACCGCCTTCCCCATTTTACGAAACGCGAGGATGGCAAAATGCTACTTCTCGCCGGGATGTACGACGTCGTCACCCTGGAGGGTAAGCACCGCCCTCAACGTCTGCAACACATACCGCTCATCTTCGCTATCAGGTCAAACAACACCCTTGTACACGTTCACCATCGTCACGACGGATGCCAACAAGGACTTCAGCTGGCTTCATGACAGACAGCCGGTCATCCTGTCCACATCAGAGGCCCTCCTCTCCTGGCTTGATACCTCCTCTCAAGAATGGAGACCCGAACTGTCAAAGCTTCTGCAGCCGTACCACGACAAAGACACAAAGTTGGAATGGTACATATCGTGTTTACCGCGTGTTCTCGCCTAACTACTGATAAGCGAACGGTGTGCAGCTATGCAGTGCCGAAGGAAGTCGGGAAAGTTGGCACGGAGTCTGCTACCTTCATCCAGCCGATATCGAAGCGCCAGGACGGCATCCAAGCGATGTTCGCGAAACAAAAACAAACACAGGCTGCGTCTGCGTCGCAGGAATCACCGCCACCGAAGGCGAAGAGAAAGCGGAGCCCGACGCCTGAGACGTCAACCTCGACGCCGGCGAAATCAGCGGCAAAGCCCAGCTCGTCGTCTCCAGAAAAGGACACCTCCGCAAAGCGGACAAAACTAACTGACTGGTCGTGGTCGACCAAAGTCGCCACTTCGGATGCGACTTCGGATGGTGAAGCAGAGCATGAGGTCATCGACTTGTGTGACACGTCGGACGACGATGCACCCGCGACGCACAAACCGCCTTCGAAGACGAAGACTTCAAAACCCAGTACTCCAAAGGTCGATACGGGGAAAAACGAACAGGTGCGCCGCCACTCGCCATCTTCCCCCGCACTTCCTCTGACGCCCAGATATCGCGATCGCGCCACAGTCTAAGCCGCAAAACCGAGATGCCGCACCTCGGACGCCTATCAAAGTAAATACGAAGGTGAGCCCCGAATATTCGATCATGAGAGCTGCGTCGTGGAGTACGCCGGGGCTAACGGCGGAATTGTCACAGAAAGGGACAACACAGCCCGCAAAGGTGCGTCGTATTGTCGCTGTCGACAGCGGAGACGGATAAGTGACCGGTTCGTATTCAGAGCCCAAGAAAACCTTAGAAGCATAGGGTCGTAGAGAGTGTCGTGCACCGTGATCGGTTCGCCCAGGCTTCCCACTCGTTGAACAAATGGGGCAGTCCCCAGACCTTACACTCGCACTCTGGATTTTGAATTCATGTACATATACCTCTACCTCGGATGTCGTATTCAAGGCCCCTTATTCGATTTTCCTCGATTGTTCTGTCGCCACATCGAACCGCCGCCGACTCCGATTCAGACTCGCACCGGGCGCGCATCGTGTTCTGCGGTTTCTGAGCGTGACATTGCCAGTAGCGTCATATATACGAACAGCACAGTGAGCAGTGAACAATGAGCAGTGACGGAGATAAAGACGACGGAGATGAGATGGATGATTGGATGATGATGCGAGACGATCACAGAGGAAAGAGAGAGAGAGAAAAGGGGAAGAAGACTCGGATAAGATATGCGCAGACGTCGAACGAAGCAGCGAGCAACGGGAGCAACGGAGCAAGAATCAGAGGAAACGGACACGGGGCGGGAAGAGCGGAACAAGAGCAAGAAACGCGCGGTCTTGGGTGCGCGTCGCGTGGGGCGTCGACCTGGCACGGCGGATGCTTATTGCCAGTACTGCTGCTGCTGGCGCGCCTGCGCCTGGTACGAGTAGAACGCCGCGTCCGCGTTGCCCTGCGGGTACCCGAGGCCCTGACCTTGTGCGCCTTGGCCCTGGCCCTGCCCCTGCTGGTGCGCGCCCTGCACGCCGCCCGCGAAGCGCTGCGCGCCGTAGAAGCTGCCCTGCGGCTGGCCCCCCTGCCGTCCCTGCCCCTGCGCCGCGCCAACACCAGGGGCCGCGCCCACGTCCTTCACGCCTCCGGCGCTGTACGGCTTGTACGCCGCCTCGGGCGACCCGCCGCGCGCGCCCTGTCCGAGCCCCGCGAAGCCCTGCACGCCGCCGTACAGCTGCTTCCCATACTCGTTCGACGGCAGGCTCCCCACGCCGCCAACGCCCTGCCCGTGCCCGTGCTGGTACTCCATCTCGCCGTACGGACTCGCTGCGTGCTGCTGGCTATACAGCCCCTGCCCGTACTGCCCTCCCTGGCCTTGCCCGTACTGCTGCCCTTGCCCGTAACCCGCCTGCGCCTGCTGCCCCGCCTGTGCCTGCGCGGGCTTCGCCGCGGGCGACGGCGCGCCCTGTGGTCCGCCGCCTGGCGGGCCTGCGAACACCGTCGGGTACTTCACGAACTGCTGCGGATACCCTGAGCTGTACGGCGAGCCGTAGTACTGGCTCTGCGGGTACGGCGGGTAATAGTACGGCACCGGCGGCGGGTATTGCTGGCCCACACCTGGCTGCGTCCCGGCTTGCGACGCCTGGGGGAGCTGTTGCGCGGGCTGCGCGTTGACGTTGGATGGCGCACCGTGTGGCTGTGGCGGGGCCTTGATCTCGTCGTGCCCGAGCACGCCCACGTTCCGCGTGCCGAACCCTGTTGGCCCGCCGAGGTACGAATCGTAGAAGTTCTGTGCCACAACAGAACGTGTCAGTTAATTCGTCTTTATATGTGCCATAACAGTGACTCAAACTTCTGCAGCTGCATGTCCGAGCAAGTAAATCGGGACGTCGACCACGGCAAATATCCGCAGAATATCCGCCGTCCCTGTATGCATCAAAACCCTTAGTTGTGCCCACAATTTGGCCGTCTCGAGCAGCCATGACCTCCCCTGCCTTGGAACAAAGCCATCCGAGCGCAGGCATGACAAAGGCTGCCGCTTTGACGAACGGACGACGACGCGGATATCTGCGAACGTCCCATCCCACCGGTCGCGCCAACGGCACCCAAAACTGACCTCGCAATCCCAGAAAGACACAACCAAAAAAAAACTCACCCTCTGCCCCTCCGCATACCCGCCATACTCCTGGCCCAGTCCTTGCTGACCCGCACCCAACCCTTGCGCCTGTCCTAATCCCTGTCCTAATCCCTGTGCCATCCCCTGCGCCAAGCCTTGTTGCCCCAAACCCTGCCCAAGTCCCTGCGCGAACCCTAGGTGCGACGCCGCCTGCACCTGGCTCGCAAGCTGTCCGAACGCGCCGTACGCGTCCTGCGCGACCGGCGGGG
>ALYI01004494.1:0-17513 GCA_001969225.1 Ceriporiopsis andreanae CBS 279.92 | reverse complement strand
CGAAGCAGAACAGGCCCAAGTGGAATTGCTAGTTATAGCGAGCGGATCAAGGAGTAATCGTGAAGCGCCCTCGCTGAAGCGCGAGCTACTAAGTCCCGCAACTAGGCTGCGAGCTTGAACAGAGATGCACTAAAGGAACCTTGTGTAGCTGTGTCTGAAGTGTAGATGGCGGTCCTTCTTGCACATAACAACGCATCATCGCGCTACAAAGATGCAAGTACCATGTGGGCATACTCAGGCCGGTGGCATCCAACGTGTGGGCATTCAAGTTTCAAGCTTTCAAGCATTCTGGAGGCAACCCTAGGCCCATACTCGCTCTTTCCTGACACGATGTTTCGACTCGCGAGCACACTTTAGTTACGCGGGTGTTAATGAGGCGCGATGGCAGTGGTAGACACGAGGCAGCGAGGTACCGCAAGGTGTCACCTCGGGGACCTCGAGGTGTCAAAAGTGACGCGAGGTCTGCTTATGTAACGAGGTGAGGCGAGGTCCCCTCGCGCCCGCCTCACCTCGCGACAACACTAATGGCAACCACGACACCAATACGAGTATCAGTTACGTGGTACCCAATTCTTACTGACGTGGGTACGTGCTGCAATCGCGATTTGGAACCCCCGACGCGTCCCACGCCCACGCGTGCGAGACGAGCCCGAGACCGTGACAATGCGAACTCGAATCAGTAACAACAAGACAACACAGAAAAGGCAGAAAGGCAGGCGTGGGTATGTAGTGAGTACAGCCCGCGAGATCTACGCGCGTGATAGGAGATCTGGGCGGGGCGGTCGCGAAGCCGTCCCGACCAACATGTCAAGTTCTGTGGCGAAGCAACCCAACGGCCCGTATATAGATGTTCTTTGTCGTGATAGTGGGCCATGCGATGATACTTGGTGGACCAGCGAACCAGCGAATCAGCATGTCTGGATGAAGGTTCGAAAGACAGCTCATGAGGGAGAGGGCGGGGCTGGACCGTCACTGAGCGCTGAGTGGGAACTTGGAATAGCCAGCTGCGAACTACAGACTGCGAGCCGGGGGAATGTGTGCACCGACGGGTGGCCGCAGCACGCCGCTTCAGAGGAATCCCCGCAGTGTTGTCCTCCAACGTTGACCCACTAAGGCGAGGGATGCTGGAAGCGAGTTGCACCGCGAGCGATCACTGATAGGAGATGATAGGATGATTGGCTCAAAGTACAGAGGTCGGGGGGCGTGCACGGCTGCATCGGCGAAGCAGCGCGTGTCGGCGTGAGTATCGAGTGACAATAACTTTGGGATGAGAGGTCGAAGGGCGAGGGCGAGGGGTGGATCGTCGATGAAAGTTGAGTGGGAACTTGGAACAGCGAGCTGCGAACTACAGGCTGCGGGCCGGAGAGATGTGCGCACCGAGGGGTGAGCGGGGAGGCGTGAAGGCCGCTTCAAAGAGATCCCGCCGCGTCTCCTGCAAAACCAACTGAGTAAGTGAGGCAAGGGTTGCTGGAAGCGAGTTGTGTCGCGGGCGATCACTGATAGGATGATTGGCTCAAACGGGCGAGGTTGGGGAGCGTGCACGAGTGGTGGAAGGGCGTGCACGAGTGGTGCAGGGCGTCGGGACTGCCATAAGATGAAGAATCGCCGAGTCAAAGGCACAAAGCCAATCACAACCCAATCTTCTGCCACGGCGGCATAGCGTGTTGCATCTCCTCGCCACGGCGGTGTTCGAGTTCAACGTTCATGATCAAGCTGCAAGATCCAACAGCAACGACGCGGGGTAGGACAGCATACAGTTCCCAGTGTGTGATACGAGATTGAGGTTGCCAAGTATCGTCCCTAGTTATTGTTCTTGTCCTGAGCGCATCGTCCCCTAGTTCTGTGACTCCTGGCTTCTGGGTTACGAGTTCTTCTACAAATTGCTTCTGAGTTTTCCTTCTACAAATTGCTTCATCGCAATCGCCTTCTAACACTTCTCGTGTCAATGATACGGCTATCCCTGTATTAGCGTTTAATACGAGCACTCCGGAGAGACCGCAGGGCGGAGGTCGAGACCGTACGTACCTGTGAACCTGCGCAGTGACTGAGGACTATCCCACCTTCGCGGAATTCCACCAGCTGGTTCGACAGCGTGAGTCGTGGCAGCCATCCCCATCGAGCTTCATGCAATTATGACCATTTACGATTGTGCGGCCCGTTTTCGCGAACCTCGCTGCTACTGTCCTTCTCGCGCTAGTACCGAGTACAGATGGCTGAATTGCGGAATTCGACATCTGCGTTAGAACATACGAACGAGGAGCATGTGAGCCCTCAGCCTGCGGAACGTTTTCAGCTACGGTACAGAGATGTTCCCCTCTGCGCGCGTACCTGCCGTTAGTACTGATCCAGCACAGTAACAAGTACGATATCAGCGACCGCGATTGCGACGGAGTGCTGGTACCTGGCGGAGCTTTGCATCCTCCACCGCTCTATCTGAGCTCGTTGTTGTTGCAAGGCGCGTCAAGATGGGCATGGCGGACCCTGGGGAAAGCGCCGCCATCAATCTCACGATCTGTGGTTGATCACCGTCCAGACTCTGGGCCGCACGTCGAACAGGCATGGAAGCCTGCCTGTAGCCTGCCCTTCCCTTCGCGAACGACCCTGCACCGCGACCCATATCCGGGCTCTATGTAGTTCACTCGCCGTCAGCGCATTTCCTGTTAGTATTTATTGGTCCGTTGTCGAGATCGCGGCGGCCGTGGTCCCTTATAAGACGGCGTGCCATCCAGCTCGCGAGGTCGCTCGTTTCGTGCCCCCGTCCTCGCTCCCGACATCTCCCCCGACTCGACGTACGATGGACCCCGCGCAGCAGCAGCCACAAAACGGAGGACAGCACGCGGACGCCGGGGAAGCGACGACGAGCGGCGCGCCCCCAGAGCGCACGGCGCACACCCCACCGGCACCCTCACCACAGATCACTGTGTACCCAAACACCCCGCCAAATCCCCCGCCTAATCCCAACATTAACCCCAATCCCATCGCGCACGACGTCGACGAAACGACCCCGCCAGCCATCCCGCCGCGTCCCACGTCCGACGCCTACGCGTACCCCTTCCCGCCAGCCCGGCCCGCCGTCGTCTCGCGCAACAGTACGACCCCGCCGCGCACCTCTACGACACAACCTCGCATCTCAGACGCCAGCTCCAGCTCCCACCCACCGATCCTCACCTCCAGCCCCCACCCGCCGCGCGTAGCCAGCCCGCCCGGCATCCAGCGGTACGCCTCGCCCGTGCCGCTCGTCGTGAACGTCACCGGCTCCGGCTCCGACGCGCACCGACCGGCGTCGTCGCGCGTGTCGATCGTCACGCCCGTCATCGAGCGGCCGTTCAGCGCGGGCGCGGGCGAGCGTACGTTCAGCGTAGGCGAGCGTGTGAGCATGGGCGAGAGGCCGATGAGCATGGGCGAGAGGCAGTTCAACACCGGCGAACGGCAGATGAGCATGGGTGAACGGCCGCTGAGCATGGGCGAGCGGCCGCTCAGCGCCACGATGGCGCCGTACAACACCGCGTACGGCAACAACGACACGGCGCAGGCGATGCCCGGCGCATACGACCCGCCCGCGGGCCCGCCCCCGGGGCCGGTGCGCACGCTGAGCGCGTATGGGAGCGGCAACGGCGGTGCGTATGGGCCAGGGAATGGGAGCGGCGCACCGTATGGACCGGGAAATGGGAGTAGGAGTGGCTCTGTACACGGACACGCCAGCGCGAACGGGCACGCTGGGGCGAACAGCAACGGCTTCGCGAACGCACTCGCAGGTGCGACCAACGTCGCCACCGGGATCGCGAGCGGCATCGGGTACGCGCACAGCAACGTCAACGGCGGCGGCTTTGCGAACGCGCTCGCGGGGGCGGGCAACGTCGCGAACGGCATCGCGAGCGGGATCGGGTATGCGAACGGGCTGGCCACCACGTATGCGAATGCGAACGGCAGCGGCTTCGCAAACGGTTTTGGGAACGGGTCAGGGAACGGGAACGGCTTCGCAAATGGGACCGGGAACGGGCTGCCGCAGCGCCCGGCGCGCGCCCTGAGCCGCGCCGCGTCGCGCGCGGTGAGCATGGGCATGGGCGCGGTGCTCGACCACACCGTGCCCGTCGTGCACGAGGAGGGCACCGGGACGAGTATTGGCGGGAAGGTGAGCCCCTTTCTATTCTTTTCTCTTCCACGGCGCTTGGATGTGCCAACATCCTCCACACCCTGCCCCTTCGTCTTCCCCGCACTACACTTGCGCCTGGGACGCACACGGCATCTGCTCGAGGGGCACTCGCCCCGTGCGCGTGCCCGTCGACCGTTTGTCAGAGCAGGCACCCGCGTGTGACGCGCCCAAACGCGGTGCCTTCCATTCCTCTGTCCTATGTCTTCGACATGCGCATGCAGATTCTACCTTCTATCTTTGATCCCCTCGTCGCCCGACCTCGCACAACCAGTGACACAGGCCCTCATTAATCTCTGCGTGTTCGCTGAGTTCCGCGGTCAGGCATATGTGTCCCGCGGTCATAGACTCGTGATCCATATGCATTCTGCGAGCGGCCTGTCTATCACTGGCAGGGACCAGGGTCGCGCATTAAGTAGAGGAGGCGCAGGGTCCTGATAGGATGGGCGGGCGAAGCTCAGGCTGCTGCGCGATGTCTTGTTTGCGTTACGTTCTGTGTTCTGTGATGCCAGACACTAACTAGGCTGCGTTCGTTCGTGCAGAGCATGGGGCAGAAGAACATCGAGGAGCGACTGGCGCCGACGCTCGAGTCGGCGCGAAAAGAGCTGAAGAAGTACCAGCTGCAAGGTGCGCTTTAGCGTTGTATGTGGTGGGAGGTGTGTGCTGATGAGACGGTATGCAGCGAAGGCGACGGGGTGGTCGTTGAATTTAGCGATTGGCGCGCAGGTGGTGCTCGGTGCGCTCACGACAGGTGTTGCGGCGGCAACTAGCGGGCGAAAGGTGCGCTTGCTCTCTCTTCACCCTGCATTCAATCTACTAACCTCCCGCCAACAGACCTCCATCGCGACCTCCATTCTCGGCGGGATGTCCACGCTCGCCGCGTCCTACCTCGCGAAATCCCGCGGGTCGGGCGAGCCCGAGGCGTCGAACGCGATGGTGCGCGACCTCGAGAGCTTCGTGCGCGACTGCTCCGCTTTCGTGCTCGACAGCGGGTGGATGGTCGGCGAGGACGAGAAGGTGCAGGCGTTCCGGAACAGGTTCGAGCAGATCTTGGGGAACAAGCCGAAGAGCATTACGGACCGGTTCAAGGAGAAGATGCATGGCGGGATGCACGAGGTGTGAAGTGTGCAGAGAGCCGCTTGTATGCGCGCGGGGAGCGGAAGGGGTTCGAGGAGGTGGGCTGAACGCGTCCTGGGGTACTCCGAGGGTCGTCTGCAGGTTGCATTCATCAGGATCGTTGGTATCGTTATTCTTCGCTTTCGCTTTCGCATCAGGACAGATATTCTACACTCACCGCATACATACATACAATTCGCCACTCATCGCAACGTTGACTGTTGTCTTGCTCTCGATCAATTTTTCGCATTATCATTGGTATATTTCTTTGCGTCGTCATTAGTACTTCTTCCGCCGCTGCCTATCGCAAAATGCGTTGTTGTCATCGCGCTTGGGGGAGAAATCGCTGTAATTTGGGTACGATTAGGTTCGGTGTAATAGCATATATTCAGGTTGTGCACTCACAGAGCTCGAAGCAGTCGTTACCCTGGCCTGAGTACCATGCTGCAAGACGCATATAGTGAGGCGACCTAACAACGTTCATGTTCGCGCTGGAGAAGAGACTAGCAAATAGAACGAGCAACCATGGAGAGTATTGATATATGCGCTCTCAAACTGGGTGAACAGTGACGGTACAGGATAGAGAGAGAGGAACGTCATGATCATGGAATCGAAGTCGGAAGACAAGCGCGGCGGGGACGTCCCGAACGGGAAGAGGGCGGGGTCACGTGCGAGCGCGCGTCGGGGTTATCACCGCCGCGCGTACGGCGCTTGAGTGCTTTTCGCTCTCCTCCACGTCCCCCGAGCGACCGACACGAACATCTCTGCCCCTGGAAACACACTGTACAGCAAGCACGAGATATTTGGGAATGACCGGGTGGTATTTATCATGCAAGCGAACTTGTTGGCGCGTCGACACGCTGCGCTTGCCTGGAGCGAGGTGATGTAGTGGGGGCCGCTGAACACACTCCCACCGAGCTTGCGTTGATGGATCCTTGGATCCTTCTGCGACAAAATTGGTGAGTTTTACTGAGAAGTAGCGTTGGGGGGACTACAACGTGTTTGAGCTCACGCTGAATGCGCGTCGCTCGATCGTTTATCGAAAACGCGGTCACGAGCCTACCCAGTAAACGATCGAGCGTCGCGTACATAAGCACGTTATAAGGACCCAACCTGGTTCTGGTTCCCCCATAACGAACTTCACCTCGAACCACCACCCGTGCACCCCAGCTGCACCAACTCTTACACTCGCACACGCACCAACTCTCGCCTCTCGCACTCGCCCAACTCTCAACCTCAACTTCAAGCGACCTCCACTCCATCGGTCGCCCAACATGTTGGTCGCGGCGCCCTTCCTGGCGTCGTTCATCGCGGCCCTCTTCACCACCTTCACCATGCACCTCCGCGCGCACTCCCCCTTCCTCTCCTCCGCACTCGAGCCTAGCGCTCTCTTCCTCGCACTTGGTATCCCTCCGTGGGCGGAGTGGACCGCCCCGCTCGCTGGCTTCCCCGTCCCGGCCCCGTTCCGCATCGCCCTCACGGTCTCTGGCGATGACCTCGACTTCGGACTTGGCGACGGACTGCAACTGTACGGCTCGGCTCTCAAATGCCCGGACTTCAACGGCAACGGCGACCTGGCGCTCGCACTCCCGCTCAGCTTCCCCTTCGGGTACCCCGTTGAGGTCGTTGTGCCCGGGTTCTGCGCGGACGCGTTCAACACCGACATCCAGAAGATGAACGACGTCAACGTGGTCGACATGGCCAACATCAACATCAATTTGGACCTGGAAAACATCAACATCAGCACGGACGATATCAACATGGACGACATGTCGCCATTCGTGTTCTTCGCCGAGCCTTCGACTTCGACTTCAGCCGTACCAGAGATCAACATGGACGCCGACGCCAAGTCCGGAGCCGTCGAAGACACCAAGTCCAACATCGTCGAAGACAGCAAGCTCGACATCGTGGAAGTCCAGCTCGACATCAAGGAGGACATTCGGCTCGACATCGTGGAGGTCACCAAGCCCGATACCGCGAAAGTCACTCAGCTCGACATTGCGGAGGACGCCAAACTCGACATCAACGCGACGGATGACTCTCAGCTGGACATCGACATCGAGGTCGAGCGCGCCTTCAACTTCATCATCAACTTCGACGTTGCCTCTGTCTCGACCGACGCCAGCACGACCTCGGCACACGAAGACGACTGGTTTCTCGGCGACTTCGACACTCTCCTGCAAGAAGCCCTCGCGTCCCGCGTTCAAGATGTCGCCGTTAAGCACAATGAAGTTGGTAGCGCGGATCAAGTTCAGGACGACAGCGCCCTGGGTCTAGAGGGCGACCAAGCGGACGTCGCCCAGGCGGCCGACTTCGACACTCAAGACGCCAACGCCGACACCAGCACTCAAGCCGCCGACACCGACACTCAGGACGACGACGACGACTCGAGGATGACATGCCCGGTGCAACCATCATCTCTCTCATCATCGATGCGACTTCCCGAGTCCGAGTCTGAGTTCTGTGTCATCAAGTTCACTGGCGGCGGTATCATTGGCGGGCTTCTCAACGTCAAGATTCGCGACGGCTTCAAGTCTCTGGGTCAACGCGACTTCAAGCTCAAGGCGCACGGCGACTTCAAGTCGGAGGTCCAAGGCTTCAAGTCTCTAGTTCAGGACGACGGCATCGCTCCCATCAAGCCCAAGGCGCAGGACGAACACGCCGCCGACAACGACGACGACGACAAGATCCACGACGACGACAACAACTCGAGGATGGTCTGCCTGGCGCATACATCTCTGCCTCCATCCGAGTTCACGTCGAAGTCTGGGTTTTGCGGCGTCGGGTCGACTCCCGGCGGTGTTATTGGCGGGTTGCTCGTTCCGGTGGACGTCAAGCGTGTTCTCGGCGACGACAAGCGTGCTACTTCTGAGGTGGTCAAGCCTGCGACAAAGGTTGAAGACGACAGCGGACTCAAGGCTCTCACCACCGGCGCGGAAGGCCTCATCCCCGGACTTCTGGTCGCGCTCCCATCACCGCTCCCGCAGTGCCCAGCCCCCTTGCCCAGCGTCATTCCTGGCTTGCTCGTGGCTCTCCCGACGCCCCTTCCACAGTGTCCAGCTCCTGCACCCAGCATCATTCTTGGGCTGCTCGTTGCGTCTCCCACGCCTCTCCCGCAGTGTCCGGCTCGCTCGCCCAGCGTCATCCCTGGTCTGCTCGTCGCGCTCCCGTCGCCCCTTCCTCAGTGTCTAGCTCCCTTGCCAAGGATCATTCCCGGCCTACTCGTAGCGCTCCCGACGCCGCTCCCACAATGTCCAGCTCCTGCGCCCAGTATCATTCTTGGGCTGCTCGTTGCGTCCCCCACGCCTCTCCCGACGTGCCCAGCTCCCCCGGCCAATGTCATCAGCGACACGTCCCTCGCTACCCCCGCGACGTCCTCAGCTCCCTCGACCACATGTCCTGCTCACGGGCCTTCCGTAATCGCGGGGCTGCTCGTCCGACCAACACCTCCCCCGTCGGTTCCTGGTCCAATGGACATGTGCTACGCGCGCGCACGCCCAGCATTCACACCCGGCTTGACATACATCCCCGGCCTGCTCTACCCGCTCTCTGCACCGCCGTATCCGCCGCACATCTGCCTCGCCCGCTCCCGCGCCTACTACGCGCGCAAGCTCGCGGCGCTTCGCAGGGCGAGATTTGAGGCATACCTCAAGCGCGTCAAAGCCGCGGCACCCCCGCCTGTGGTGCACACCAACGCATCGGTCGCCGGCGCGGTCATCTTCGTTATCGCGGTCGTGCTTGCGGTCGTATTCGGGGTGGTGTTGTGCATGGACAGCGGACGGATGGCGAGTGCGAGGCTGGAGGTGAACTTGGACGCCATTGTTGGGGCACAGGTACGCATTTCTCGCGTTCGCTTTCGTTTTCGAGTTCGCTAACTGACGTCGGTCTTGATGCAGAAGCAGATGTTCGACTGCGCGGAGACCGCTCCTCCACGGCGCTCCACCACAATCCCGCTTCTCACCAACCCTCTCGCACCCTCCTGGATCGAGCATGATGAGCTGGACGTCGACCTCCCGGACGTCCCTATTGCCACGATGCCCTCCGCAGACTCGATGCAGTCGCTCTTCGACGGCGACTACGATGTCCATTTCAGCGTGTCTTCGTCTTCCGAGGACCTCACGCTTCCTGACGAGCCCGTCGTTCGTTCTGATGCAGTGTCTCCTTCAGTCTCTGGTGAGTTTTCCGTTTTGCGCTCCATCGTTCGAGTCTCACGCCATCGTCAGCCGAGTCGCTCATGCCGTCTGGCGAGCTCGCACTCGTTTGCGCGCCGCCTAACGCTAGCACAAGCACCGATGTTGGGTCCGCATCTGCCTCAGTTCCTGGTACGTTCTACCCTCTGTCTTACCTGCGCCACCTACTGACAGTTCTGCTCAGTCGAAGTCGTCAAGTCGTTCGAGGAGGCCTCTGAGGCCTTGGAGTCTCTGCTGGCGGCCTGAGCGCCGACACACCCTACAGTGCCCTTCAGTGGCACACAATCCTATCCACACTCTATCTGGCGAACGGTCATGTCTAGGTTTCATCTGGTTTCATGGTCTCTGGTAGCGTATTTTCACTCGGGCATCGGTTTCTTGGTTACGACTTGTTGACATCTGGCCTCGGCCTTCATCTCATCTGCGCTTTGGCTCTAATCTCGGTATCTTACCGTTCTAATTCTTGCATACGATTCATAACGACTGTTTCAAGACGCATAGGCGCACTTGGCAGCATCTGACTGCAACATTGACACTCATGGACGATCGCCTACGAGGCCACGCACATCATCATTAGCCTAATTTATTCCGTATCAGTAGATCTAGCCTCTTGTATAATCAAGTAGCAGTGCATCAGGACACGAATCATATAATTTATGCCCACGATAACACGACCGCAGCCATCGGTGCGACAAGCGTGTTTGTGAGCATAGCCAATTCTGCGACCTCTTCTACCCAAAACAAAATAGGACGAGGTGGGAACGACGAGCGCGACTCGGCAGGCGTGCAAGCCCGAGCTTCGAGCGCAAGTCTGGGAGGAGGTTGTATATCATGCTTATTGGCGGGTGCGACGACATTGGTCGGAAGCGGGCGCTAGAAGCGCGCCCCCCCTTGTCTCCGCCCTCCACCACGAATTGCGCATTGCGACAAGGACCATCCAGCAACGATGTCAACGCCATGTAACACACACACGAACTCTTCAAAATGTATGAATCCGTTCTTTACACGCAGGCGAACGTGACATCGCGTAGAAACCATCCTGCGGTGCGGGTCGCTAATCGTTCCTGGCATTCAGCGTACATGCGCCGAATGCCGTAGAATTCGTGTTGCCTCGTGGATAGGCTTGGTGAGCGAGCTCTGTCTGCACGTACGAGCTCGTACGAGCTTCAGTTGAACGTCGCTGCAGACTGCCGATCCGGTTGGCAATGGTTCGGTCGACATTGTAACGATCGACGTGCCCAAAGCGAAGTAAGAGGCTGGTAAGTCCAACCACTCCATATAAAGCACCTCAGTTTTGATACAGCTCGCCCAGATTTGTAACTCGAACCGCCACGTCGCGCGCGTCGCGTACTTCAACGCCAAACCCGGATTCACCCAACCAACGCACGCACACACAATCCAAGTGGTCTCCACACCAATCGTCGACCACCATGTTGGTCGCGGCGCCCTTCCTGGCGTCGCTCATCGCGGCCCTCTTCACCACCTTCACCATGCACCTCCGCGCGCACTCCCCCTTCTCCTCCTCCGCACTTGAGCCTGGCGCTCTCTTCCTCTCTCTCGGCATCCCTCCGTGGTCGGAGTGGACGGCCCCCCTCACTGGCTTCACGGTCCCGGTCCCCTTCCGCATCACGGTCTCTGGCTCTGAACTCGACCTCGGGTTCGACCTCGGGCTTCAGCTTCGTGGTTCGGTTCTCAAATGCCCGGACACCGGCGACGGCCACGCTGGCTACGACGACGACCTCGCGATCCCCCTCCCGCTCAGCTTCCCCTTCGGATACCCCGTTGAGGTTGTCGTGCCAGGTTTCTGTGCGGCCGCCTTCGATACAGAGAAGTTGGACGACATCACCCTGGTCGACTCGGACAATATGGACAACGAAGCGTCACCATTCGTCTTCTCGCCTGCGACAACACAGCCTGCGCTGAACGCCGACAACGGCACAAAGCTCAACTCCAACATCAATGCCGAGGTCGACTCCGAACATCCGCGGGATAGCAAGGCCGACGACACCAAGCACACCGGCGGCACTGCGCCTGCGGACACTGTCTCTGTCAACTCCGATGTCCCGATATCTAGTACGGCCTCAGTACTCCATGTGCAGAACGAGAGCCTGCAGGTCGAAGATGACTCCAGAATTCAAGACCAAGACGTCGACATCAGCTTCCAAGTTCCAGGCGCCGATACTGAACCTCGAAACGCCCACGCCGAGCCTCAAGCTCCAGACAACCACGCCGCTGATGTCAAGCTTCAAGACAGCGACCATGACGACAACACTCAAGACAATAATGACTCGAGGATGACCTGCCTCGCGCACCCATCATCTCTGCGATCTCCCGAGTCTCAGTCTGAGCTAGCAGCCGAACATCCCACCGTGACGTTCAACACAAACGGGTCCATCGTCGTATCCGTCATCTATGCCGCTACACTCGCGCTTGCGACCATGTTCGCTGTGCCGCTATGCGTGTATGGAGGATGGTTTGTGGGGACCCGCCTTCGGATGCACTTCGACGCTATGTCACAGGTACACTTTCCATGTACTTCGCGTTCAAATCAGCGTGCTGACACTTGCCCAGAAGTTCGACTATATCATCACGACCGGAATAGTGCAAGACAAATTAGATCTTGATATCGCTGAGGTCTCTGTTGCTGCGGTGCACTCGACTGAACCGCGCTTCAATACCTCTTGTGATGTCGAATCTAGCACGTCGTCGTTCTCCGAGGAGGCTACACTTACCGAGGAGCGTGATATCAATCTTGATGTGAAGCTACCGTTCGTCGTGAAGCCTTTGGTGTTGGGTGCGTGTTTTGTCCTATTATACTGCATCACGCGCTGACAATATCAGTAGACACTTCTGTCAAGCTTGTGAAAACTCCTGCACTCGTGGCCTCGTCACCAGCCGTCTGTGTGAACACACCGCCCGCTGTGGGCCACAAGACGACACGTACAGTTCTACTCAAGCCCTCGGCGTTGTCAGATCTTAGTACGTCTCCGCTTCCTTTTAGATTGCGCTCTACTGACGCTACAGCCTCGATTTCAGCCCCCGCATGGGTCCCTGGTGCGTTCTTATCTTTTACCACGTGAAGCAGCATATTGACAGTGTCCTCAGCCGCAGCCCCATGGACCGTTGTTAATCACAAGAAGCCTTGTCCGCGTCGTGATGTCAAAGGCGAAGGCCGCGCGCCGCGCACAAAGCGAGGATCAGGCCGGCGCGCACCTGCGGTTACGACGTCTGCCCCCAAAGTCATCCCAAGAGGCTCTGCACTCGACTCCGCTAAGTTCGCCACGCACTTGCCGTCTGCTCCCGTACCGTCTCCATCTCCGGCCGCTCCCCGGTGCTGGGCCACAATCCCTCGGAAGAAGTCCGAGGACGGTGGTGATGATGACAACAAGCCCCCGTGGGTCCAGCATCCCCTCTACGATCCTGCTGTGTGGACGACTCCATCAAAGACGCCTCTTCCTCGCGGTTGGACGCCGAAACAGAAGTCTTCTAAGCTAGCGACGGAACAGCTGCAGCAGGTCGCCGAGTGCAGCGAACCACTCATGCCTCAAGAGCTCCCCACGGCGGTGCCTCTCGTGCTCAATGATGGCGAACATGCAGACGTGACGACGGGCGATCAGCCTCAAGACCAAGAACCGCCTACAGCAAGCGGAGATGCAACGACCTCCCAGGAGCCTGCTAAGAGGAAGAGACCGAAACGCTCACGACGCGGACAAGGCAAACTGCGCGCGGTTGCGGAGATGCAGAAACAGATTCGCGCTCAGGGACTTGCCCGTTGTTACTCTGGCGGTACCCAGAAGGGTGCGCCTGGCGACAACGTGCTTATTGGGAGTGCTGGCACGCTCCTCATTCGCACGCCTCCTCGTGTGGACGACTTCATGCCTGCGGCGCCACACAGGGATTCGCAGCTATGGACTCACTACAAAGACTTGAGCGGCACACAAGGTCAAGCTGCTGGACCATCTAAGTCGAAGTCGAAGGCGAAGTCGAAGGCAGCGTTCCCAGCAACATCGTCGACATTAGAGACGGACCCAGTGGCGCCGTCCGAGCTGAAGCCCGAATCACCGACGTTCGTCGTTGCTCGCCGTAGCAATGCTCCAAGGCTGATCGGGTCCACGACTGTGGTCAAGTACACGCCGAACCGCAAATTGTCTTGTGTCCGCGTCACGATCTCTGGCGCCCTTTCCGCTCACCAGGAGCGCGGCCCTACCGAATTGTCTGCCATCGTGGGCTTCGCACTCGAACTTGCGCAGTGTAGCGCTGAGGCTCCTTCTGGCGGCGCCCTCACTTGATCTTCACCGCCTCTTTACGATTCTACAACGCGACTATCTCATCTAGCATCATCTCTTTCCTTCTTCGACTCTATTTCACACAATACAGCAATCTAGCATCCTCACTTAAGATCATACTCATTTCCATTCGATCACTTCAAGAATCAAAACGCACAGGCGCATTCGACGGCTCACCGCATACTCACGACAAGATCGCTGACTAGGCAAAAATACAAACACCATCTGGATCATATCAATATTATTATCATCACGGCTAGCATCATGTACGAGAAACGCCTGCATCGCACCGACATTCGGAAATTGCATATTATTATTTTCAAGTACATACTGGTTTGAGGACAATCCTACGATCTTCGCCTCCGATACCATTACTTCGAACACCTCCTCGACGAACAAATAAATATTTTCTCCACGCTCAGCCAACCGCCTCGGTCTTTCCCTCTCGCAAGCGTCTGACACGTCGGTGCCTCCGGCCGGTCTCGCCAGGCACCAGCATGTCCAGCTGCTCGAAGAGTTCCTCCGGGAATCGAGAAGTATTCGGATCGAAAGCGTCTAGCCATTCGCTATAGCTGAGCTTCGCGCCCGCTACGCGGGTATCCAGGGCGTCCAGCAGCGACAGGCACTCGTCTACAAGAATTTGTGCCTCCCAGGCATCGAAGTCGTGCGCGATGAACTCCCTCAGTGCACCCGTCGTCTTTGACCAGAAGGTCTGCCACTCCTCGACGAGCTCGCCTGGGTTGTTCTGTCTCTGCCCGCGCAGCATATACGAGCCGAGCCGGCAGAGTCGTACTGGATTCATTGGGATCACAGAGTCCTGCGACAAAGCTCCGCGCGAGTACTGCTCGCTGATGGATGCCATGTTGTTCAGGATCGATCGCCGTTCTGCCAAACGCCACAGGGTCAGACGAGCAAAGGTAGACGGGGAAGACACTCACCAGCAACCTCTGAGTCGGCAAAGGCGTTCTGGAACGTGAACAGGGCAGGCTCTTCAGACGCACGATCCTTCTTGTTCAGAGCGATAACGTTCAGGAGTATACCGTAGTTCGTGTTCGTGCGTCGCGAGAGGGTACACACCAGGCGGCTGACCTCGTGTCGTGCATCCTCAGGTACTTCACAAGAGAGCAGGGCTCGAAGCGCATGCCTCGTCCACTCCGTCCAGTTCGTCTCACCAGTTCCAGACGTGGAGACCTCGCGGGTCACACAATCCATCAAGATTCCAAGGATGACATGCGTGATACCCACGGGTAGTTTGTCGTCCACGTGCACGCGGAAGAACTCCACGAGCTGGTCGCCGCTGTGCTGATGGTCACGGCACACGGCGTGGTGTAAGATGGAGAGGACGCTCCAAACGACGTCGCCAGGTGCCAGTAACGCCGATGCCGGCCGGATGCGGCGCAGGGCATGCGCGAGGTTCCCTGGGCGTGTCGGCGCGGTGCGCGTAGCAATGATCTCTGCAGTGCATTCGCGCGCCTCCGGCCCCGTGAGGCACAGAGCGAGCGCGCGGTTTCCGTTCGCGGTCAGAGGATAACTGTGGTAGGAGAGCAGGATCAAGAGCGCGTTAGCCATCCATTGCGGGCAGGACGGTGGACGCGAGGGGTCCTCGAAGGCTTTCGAAACGATGTCGGAGAGGATATCCACGACGGCCTCCCAGCCCTGCTTCTTCAACTGACGAAGGTCGAGAAGTGAAGAGGGAGGCGACGCGACGGATTTGACGTTATACTGGATGGGCAGCCGCCGCTGTATAGCGCCGAACGTGAAGTCGACGACTTCGCTCGGCTCGAACTGTGCCTGCTGCAACGATTCCAGCATGGTGGATCCAAGCAGATCGTCGTCTTGCAAGATGGAATCCACCGACGCTAAAATCGACAAGTCTTGGCGCTCATCGCGAGCTGCATCTTCCTCTTCGTACAAACGTGGATGCTTCGAGGGCATGACAGAGGTCTCCGACATGAAGGTGCCGCCAGGCTTGGGTAGTACGTGGCGGCGCTGGAGAGATTGCAACATGAAGCCAATGGGTGGGACGCTCCAGAGTAATCGGCGTAGAGCTGATAGTGCACGCTTCAACAGCGTCAGCTTGAACGGGCAGCGAGGCGAGAATATGGGCGCAATAATCGACGAAAAGAAGAGCACGCACCATCCCGCGACAAGCGGGATGCTCGTCAGCCCGACGCTGGGATGGATGGACGCTGTGAAAAAGCAGAGCCCGAGGAGGAACAGACCGAGCGCGAGCTGCAAAAAGAGCGGGAGTACCGCAGCGATCTCGAAGACTTTCCAGTCTGAGAGGCCTGGGTGGCGAAATTGGCGCACACGCAGCTGTGCCTGGCCCGTCATGTACTCTCCTGCGAGATATTCGCGCAGCCATGTCTTGACGAGAATGCCGAAAGATGCGGTTGAAAGGCTGAAAATCAGCGAAGCGAACCACAGGGTGTTCACCCGAATGGCGTCCAGAGGTGGCTCGAAATCCGCGGCGTTGATTGTCTCGGGGTGTGCGATCATCGTGGAGTTGATGAAGCTGGGAGACACACTGTACGTGCCGGACTGGGTGGCGATCTGGCGAAGGAGTGCAACCGTCGTGGCTGTGTGATCCGGGGACAGCGTCTTGTACGACTCGACTAGGAATGCTGTCAGAACGGCGGAGAACAGGCCAGCCTGTATGGTACAAATAATCAGAGGAAAAGCGCAAGATGAAAGATTGGCGGCGCACAAATACCAAGAGCGTATCAATGTCTTCCTTACAATCTCTGATCTTGGCTTCGTCGACATCTCGAAGTGTCTTTGCCATAGCAGCCCATCCTACTGGCGTTCCCGCCACTACGTAGCGGACGTTTGACTGCATTGTACGACATCAGATGGTATTGGAAGGACATATCAAAGCGCACTGACCTCGGTGTTTCCGCTGTTGTCCATGGCGGCTCCATCAAGTAAGGGAAAGGGACAAGGTCTGGGTTGGATGGTCAAGGGCGTTCATGCTGGATACCAGTGTTATAGTCCAGCCCACGGCGTTCACGCTCCATACCTCTGCCATCTCTTCGCGCCGCTCTCCAATGCCATCATACCACCGAGATGTACGGACGGGTTGGGCTGTGAGGGGTTGTGATAGAGATGATGGTGTCGATTCTACGAGTATAGAACGAGTCAATCTTATACACGAGTGCTTGCGGGAGGACGACCCGCATGCAAGCATCCAGGCAAGAACGATTGAATTACCCTCGCAGACCTATAATCATCGGCGTATGCAGACGGCCAAGTGATTATAAACGAACGTAGAGCTGCTCGTGTGTATTGAGCGCGACTACTCAAGCTTGGGAACTTCCTCCTCATGTGAACTGATAACCACACGAAAGCTACCGAAGCGAAGAATGTGAGGTCGATGTACCACTGTTCAGCCAAAACTCACCTCACATCTGGGGCCCTACAACCCTCTCCTCATCGGAAGGCTAGAGTCATAGCCAGGTGAAAAAATGAATAATTGACGCGTCTTTCGAGCGGCTAAGCCATGAACGCAACCATATTAACAGATACCTGGGCCCGAGTATCGTAGAATCGTCTCGTTGATAGATAGCGTAGTAGCCAGATGGCAGAGCCAACTCGCGATGATCGGCCCCAAACGTCGGACGTCCTGGCGCTTATATAGAACTATGCAGACGAGGACGTCGGGGTTTGAAAACAATGTACAGTATTGGACCGCCGGTTGCAACAGCAACTTTTCAACCTCGAATTCCGGCCTCTCCGTGTGCACAATTGTGATTCTTTTTTTAGTCTCGAGTT
>ALYI01004493.1:0-10394 GCA_001969225.1 Ceriporiopsis andreanae CBS 279.92 | reverse complement strand
CGGATTAGCCCTCTGGGCCGTGTGCTCGGGGTCCCGACGCCCCTTTGACGATGCGATCACTCAAATCACGATGCTGTCGGCCAAAGTTGAACAGTAACCAAACGGCCTCCATACCGGTGCGACCTGCGAAGTGGTTTTTGAAGGCTTGGACTAGGTGTAGTAACTCGGCCGGCAGTGCTTCGTAAGATCTCACCATGCATCTCGCATCTGCGCGCAGGACAAGGGACCGCAAGAAAAGCGACAATTCCTGCGGATAGCCATCTTCCAGGGTCAATGAACGCAGATGAGGAAGTATGAGATGCTCGACGTCCACTCGATGCTCGTTGTCGTCTGGGTCAATTGCGCTTCGGATTTCGAGCTCCTCCAATAGAGGAAAGCTAGGTATCAGTCCGAGATATGCTGCAGCGGAGAGGCCTGTGTCCAGGTCTCTTACTTTCAATACACGTAGATTTGGACAGTTCGCAGTCAGCAGGAGACTTGATGGTGCATCTCCGAGGACGAGAGTCGTCAGTGACGGGAAGAGGAAGGGGACATCGAAGGTCGGGATTTGGTCGACAAGCAGGCCGTCGCTGTCCGCTGCAGTTGTGAGCATAGGACTAAGGCTGTTCATGCGATTGGAAAAGGCCGAGACAAAGTCTGCACCTTTCAGAATGCAGCTCTGGATGCGAGGCATTACCGATGGCATAAGGAGAAGCGGAGGCATGGGGAGTTGTAAGTTGTCATAGATGTCTCCATGAGAGGCGGCCCAAGGCTGGTGCATGCGCTCTACGCGAACGGTGAGAGGCGCGCTTTGCGAGCGAGAAACGAGGGTGCTGATCAACGCTGCGTCGGGAGCCTTGGTTTTTTCCGCGCGAACGCTTACGACGTAAGTCCAAAGGCCTGCCGTTCCTATTGCCACCTCTCTCCAGTGTTGACAGACATGCGTTATGGTTATCCAGCTGTACGGATAGGTGGGGTTGTCGAGGATGGCCTGATCAACGACCGATCGAAAGATCGTCGCGAGGATCTCGTTTGGTAGACGTACGGTGGGCGACAGTGCGTTCCAATTCTTCAAGAGTATCATGATCTCGTTGATTCGCTGCAGTAGGTCCGCCTTGAGATCTTGTCGAGCCCGTAGAAATGCAGGCGGCGCCACGTTGTTTGGCGAGGTACTAAACAACGGTGAGATAATAGCCTGGAGACAGAGTAGTCCGTACGTTACCTAGTTGCATTTGCGATGATTTTGGCATTACAAAGTAAAGCACTTGCAGATATATGCGACAGGTCCGTCATGTGCGATCCCGGGATCGAAGCCTCCTGGAACCAATGCAAACTGCGTCAGATTGGTTCAAACAGAGCACAAGAGAGCCGCCGGGGGAGAAATGCGAACGTACAGCCGTGGTTCGTAGATGGCCCCCCCCCCCGGCCTTTGACAGTCAAGACAAGACTGTGGAGAGAGAAGACGCCCACCTGTGCGACATGGGCCCGGGAGTAGAGATGCGCGCTTGCCATCTTGAGCTCGACCACCATCACCACAGGCCAGCACGGCGACCGCAGCACCTTCGATGAATGATCAAAATCCCTCTGTGAGCACGTGCTATAGGAGTACGAAAGCGACTCGGTTGCTTGGACACGGTGTGTCAGTCAACACGGAGGCCGAAGCTTCATGCGTCAAGAGGAGGGCCACGCGTCAACAAGAGTCATGATCGTGGCCGCAACACGCGTGGATGTGGTTTGCAAGGTGCGCGTATGAGCATACTCCATCTTGGTGTGTTTTCAACGGGTTTTCACAGGCTCGATCAAATCAGCTGTCGTCGGTCGTTTCTGCTGCCCCCATCCCACGATGAACATCCTCTTGCCATACTCACAGATTGTTGTGCAATTCGTCTCGGACGCGTATTGCGACACGCTCGACCCGCAATCACGTTACATCGAAGTATCCTCAGAGTCTTATCGCCTCTTATCGCTGGACGAAGACAGCTGTTGTTCGCAGAACAAGGCGCAACGCCGCCCTGGGACAACGCGACCACTACTGTCGAACGACCGTGACTGTATGCCGTGCTTTGAACTCCGTCTACATTTTTTCTCGCGAAGCCTCTATTCTATGGAACGAAGCCTCCTCGCTGATCTGGTACTTATCTCCCTCGCGTTGGCCGCCC
Organism: Ceriporiopsis andreanae CBS 279.92; assembly: GCA_001969225.1. NCBI lineage: Eukaryota > Fungi > Basidiomycota > Agaricomycetes > Polyporales > Meruliaceae > Ceriporiopsis > Ceriporiopsis andreanae. The sequence continues at coordinate 8,256 of ALYI01004493.1, read as the reverse complement.
TCGCATACGAAGCCCTCCCGGCAAACATTTTCCCGACCCGACTCACTCCACTCATGCTTCCTTTTAGCCACTGCGCTTGCGGCGACGACCTCTTTGATTAGTTGCGGCATCTCCCATTGCCCAATATTCTTCAATCACACTTCCTGTGTCGCTGCTCGCAGGTACGGACATTGCCGATTCGACCGCACTTCCTCATCATCGACTCTTTTGTAACAGAGACAAGATCATCGAAAGCCGGGTGGTATCTCGACCAGCTACGATTTCTTCCCAGTTGGGCGCAAAATCCGACGACGAGCACCACGAGCACAACATTGAAGACCCGCGCTAATAATAGATATCTCGTTTGAGGCTGAATACGCGGACATCTCAGAGGCAGCGTGTCGGGCCTCCCAGGTTCGTTTTGTTTCGATACCAGTGGCTGCCGGGGGACGGAGGCGGTAGGAGATCGTGAGAATCATGAGAGCTGGAAGACAGCGGCGCGTGTGGGCCCGACTTTCGAGGTGCGTTGACTACATTACTTCGTGTATGCGTGAACCTTGACGTCCATGTAGGTTTGGTCGAGCAAGCTGTCACAGATCGTGATGCTGGTCAACGATCGCAGACCACGGCAAGGCAGAGGGCACCTAAATCACCAGATCCGCTTGCCTCTCCTGCCTACGTCGTGTTCGCGCAGCCAGACCTGTATCCCTTGCGCGAGCTGCGGATGCGCGCTTCTCCGGGTTCTTTTATGTTCTTCGGCCCATATTGCGGACGACATACCCTCAGCTCTGTGCTCTGCGCCACCTGCTCAAGGCCTTCTCGTCCTGAGTCTGCTTTCACCAGCCCACACGAATACTGTCTTCCCTCAGAGCCCTTCCGCAACACGCCCACCAGCTTGACTGTGACTGCAGGGTTGATTTTGGCACCACGACCTCCTTGATGCGGTGCGACACGACACTGCCTTCTTTCGACGCACCATCGAGTCGGTCGTCCGTCCTCGCTTGAAAATCCATCGCCAAACATGATATCGGCCACGCTGGCGACTCGGACTATCACCTCCAGCGCGGTTGAACCGACGACGTAATGAGCCCACTAAATTTGACGTCTTCGGAAGGCTTAGATCAGCTCTTCCTCAAGTCCTGTCACATAGCCCGATTTTCTTTCTTTGCACACCCTGCACATACCCGAGGTCAGCACGAGGCTGGGAACTGGTATGTCATCAGTGCAGTAGCTCAGCACCGTGGCATACATCTTACTTTGGAACCGGACAAACGGGAAGAGTAGATGATTGTTGAGTGTGTCGCGGAGGCCCTTTGATCGTTTGTACGCATCCTAGCATGAATGAAATTAATATTATATGATGTAAAGGCAGCGGTAGCCCGAGAACTTCGACTTGCGATCTCTGGCGTGACTGAGCGCAGCCATGACCGAGTATCGTGACCGTGACAAGTGACTAAGAAGAAGCGCGTGTCGCGCGACGACTCATTATATTGCTCCTTCGTCCCGACCACGACAACCTACACCTTCCGTCTCTCTCTTTCTGCCCTTGTCCCTCTAAAAATACATCTCGATGAAGCGTAGTGAATATGATGTGAAGATAGAAGTGGAAGGACGCGCCTCAAACGAGTATGACGTTCGCTACGAGGGCAAGACGGCGACTTGCTTCATTGCGAGTGAGACGGGCCAGGTGCGCTGGTGCATACCCACTTTTAAAGAATCTATCTTCTTGTCTAACGTTCCTTGTGAAGAGTTTTACAATACAAGTGGCGAATCCACAGGGTTCAGGCGACGCGGTATCCTGCTGGGTCTATGCCGATGGCGCATTGTGCGATTGCTACTTGGTCCGTGAAGGGACAACCAGATCAATTACAGGGCAGCAGACAGGGCCAGATATAGAGCGTCGTTTTATTTTTTCACCGCTCAAAGTGACAGGTTAGCGTTGTTCTAAACTCATTGCTGCTGTGCTTACCTCAATATTTGATACAGATAACGATGCAGCGCTGCGGACTGGCGAGAATGTTGAAGAGGTCGGGACGTTGAAGATCAAGATATTCAGAATAAATATAGGACAACTTACCATCTGGTCTTCAAAGTCCATCACACCTCTCGCAGACTCCACTCTGCACGAGAAAACCAAGAAGGCTGGGAGTCACAGGATAAAGTAAGCGAACAAGTTTCTTGTTTATGCGTGGGGATCGTTGATGCAAAGTACAGGCTCGGCGATCCGGTGGCTTGCGATACAACACGCTATACAAGCACTTATATTGACTCGAAAGACAGTCCTCGAGCCGAGTTCAACTTCCGCCATCGGCCCAAAGGTACGCACGAGCCACCGCTTTTGTCTTGCTAACCGTCACGCTCATGTTTCACAGAGATGCTACAAGCACAGGGTATCGTCCCGATAGACAAACGTCCACCGATCGCTACTGGAGACAAGCGGCCCAGTGGCCCCGACGAACCAGGCCCGTCGAAGCGCCCTCGAACAGGCGACGCGCCAGGTGTGGCCACAGTGAAGACTGAAGACACCAGCGAGGCAATCGAGACGCTCAGGGTTTGTCTGGTCACTCCGCCTGACTAAGATTTGGCACTCACTGTGACCTCTGCAGGCACGGCGCGCGGCAATCGAAGCACAGCGTGCCGCCATCGAAGCTGAAAGAGCCGCGCTCGACGCGCAGATCGACGAAGCAGAGGGGAGACGCGTGAAGCGCGAGCCGTCGCCCATCGTTCTCGCAGCCGGGAAGGGTGCAGTAATTGATCTCACCCTAGATTGACCTGCGAAACCCTTAGAGATGAATACGGACTCCAAGAGTGCTTCGTACCCTGTCCATAGTCGACCACTTTCTATCGCGATGTGTTCGCGGCTGCCGTGCGCTTACAGCACTATGTATGCGTGTTTCGTCTTACTATATCGTAGCTGCATATAATCGACTATATCTCTCCTACAGCCTGGCATCGAACACGAACCAACTATTGAATCGGCTCCTTGCGCTTTCAAGACTCTATTGTCTGTGACATGCATGACTCACGACCGCCTCCTCTTCTCAAATTTCCTTAACAGTCGAGCGAGGGCTGATGCTTACGGGGTTGCCGAAGCACCTGTGAGTGCTGTGGCGCACGAAAGTAATTAGATCTAGGTGAGACGAGGTCGATGGGATTGTTGGAAGTTGTCAGACCTCATGGCAAGCATCATGGAGCTCAGATTCGCTCGCCGCACAATATCATGAGAACGATTTAAGATTCTCACTTCATTGGATACAGGTCACATTCGTCAACAAACCATACAGAGCTAGGATTGCGTAACTAGTGCGGGATCAAGCACAGGCGTTGAGCCTCTCCAGTACTGCCCCAACTCAGTTGCGAAGAAGCGGTTGGAAGGTCCATGCCGTCTCGGCGCCCACCACTTCGCCAGTGACGACAGAAACCTGTTAGATTCGGTGTCGTCAAAAACCTGAATGGTGGCTAGCGGTAATCATACAACGCACCGGATCGAACGCGATCGGTTCTTCGGCGATTGGGTAGGACCACTTCGCGCCGTCGGGCGTAGCAATCCTGTGACGCCGTTAGTGAAAGACATCACAGGGACGTTAGAGGCATACGTGAAGGTGGAAAGGGTTTCGTCGGTCGGAGTGATGGTCCACACTTGAGCAGGCTGGGCAGGGTTCTCTGGAGGAGTGACATAGACGTGTTCGCTGGTCCCGGTCCCGTCAATCACGCTCGGGTTTCCGCTCAATTCCAGAGTGTACAAGTTGTCCTCGGCTGCCTTGAGCGTCCAGATGACCTCTTGCTGCACGATCACCAGTCAGCATGTTGAACACAGGCATCGGAACACCGCGATTCGCTTACTCCGTCATCCAGTGGAAAAGTAAAGCCTAACACGAGGGTGGACGCAGTCGGCTGCACATAAGACCCCACGGAAATGGCGCGGACACCCCTCGGCGAGAGGATGTACTGCCCATCGCGAAGTTGAGCGACGACGGAAGTGGCGGCGAAGGAGAAGACGGCCGTCACAGCGGCGAGGAGCTTCGATTTGGAGAACATATTGGACGGTGAGCGACGAGAAGAAGGGGTCTTGGCGAGCGAAAGCCTGAGGAGAGGGCTGAGGAAAGATGGGCGAGAGATCTGGCCTTTATATGTGCACCCCGACTGCAGCACCGGCGCGAAGGGGGAGTGAGACGTCCTTTTGCATCCTGGGGTGCGAAGTCGTATCGAGCGCGGATGGGGAGGATCATCGAGCTTCGACGTCCCCCGCAAGCCATCGCCGCGAGAGAAATACGAGCATAGTACAGGAAATTCCCCCTCCTACGCATCGCCCCGCGTCGGAAAACAACGCCATATACACGCCATTCGACGGAAGGTGGAGCCTCTGACGCACGACCAGGAAAAAGTGTCTGTCAGAATAAACCTGGCATTTGGATAGTCGCGTGAGGCAACATATTTCGGCTGAGATAGCATTTTCGCTCACCGAGTGGAACCCATGATTTCCAACTTCCATGTCGTACATGGCGTGCGACGATGTTGCGCTCCTCATGCCGACGACAATGTACGTTATTCGCCCACTTGGGGGAGGCCAATGACCTCTAGAACGGCCATTCGGGGCCACAACGTGCGTGTCTTGCGCCAGGCTCGTCGCCTAATCCTTTCATGGCGCACGGTACCTGATCAATACCACCTATACACAATGCAGGCGTGCTCGTTGTCTAGAGCAAGATGAGGGCGAACTTAGTAGTCTTGACACTGCATCATACCCAACTCACTGACTCGTCTGCCGTTTAGGGCTGACCACGAGAACAGTCGCATGAACGTGTCTTGTAGATGACGACCAACGTCCGCCCATCGTGCGTCGAAAGGCTAATTTCGGCTTACTGAACGGTGAGGAGTAACCTGGAAGGTGCCCTATTGATGGATGATATTAAGTTGGAAAGAATGATGACTGGGAAGCTCACCACATCAAGCCTCCTTACTACACAAGAGTCGGAGCAATGTCTCACCTGCCGCCTTCGCATATTTGAGGGTGGTGGTGAGCCGGAGATTTACTACTGGAGTCGGAAGGGCTTCCTCCGTGTTGGCTCCGGCAGCGATGTGGCGAGAGGCTGAACAAGAAACGGGTGATCTGACGCGAGAATCAGACACGTGGGAAGGGCCTTGAGTGAGACGCCTCCATTTTTTAAGCGCGTACTGGGCGGCACCAATCTGAACGACGAAGAGCGTGTAACCTTCGTAGCAATTTGTAAACGAGTTCGTCCTTTTTGCATCACATGTGAAGAAACACCGATGCTGTGAATGTTCATCGCGGTACCATGGACTCACAGGCTCCAGCTCCAGCTCCAGTTGAAGTAGCCACTGCCAGACTATCCCGGGAAGTCAACTTCCGTTCAAGCAAGGGTGCCAGCACGATGGGCTGATGCGGAGCTGATTACGAAAAGTCGCCATCAGCCAAAGCTTTTTCGCGAAACAGGAATTGCACTACGCACGATGAGAATTAAATGGGTACCTGCTTAAATATGTCGAGTCGAGTTACTGGGATACAAACTTTGTCCGATTGTCAGTTTTCTCCCCCTAAACAAGCTCAGGCGACGACAGCCTACGACGTGCACAAATGTTCAGAGGGCTTCTAGTACAACATCCAGTCGCCTTCGACCGACGCCGCTTTGTCGCGAGGTAACAGCGCCAGCTTTCTACTCGAGCAGGCAGAAATTTCGTCAGAAACACAGACCATGCTGTGATAAGCGTTGTTGACACGGCTTCGAAGCTACGAGCTCGTCGTTAGTGAGCAAGGCGCAAAGCGAGATAAGTATGTACCCACCAGCAGAACGATACCCTCACGCGATCCATCAATATGCTGCGCGATAGCGCAGTAGCCATCGACAAGACAAACAGTCGAACACCCTTGCCGCAGACTTGCTAGAAGTTCCGGTCACCGCAACACGACTAACACACCCCGCTGAAGATCATGAGATCGAGCTTTGGGCCTCGAGGCTTCCATAGTGGGCATGACTACATCAATTGCAAGGACGACAAAGGCTTTGTAGAATGAGAGAATGGTGGTCGTATGAAAGGAGCAGTCACCGAAAAGACCGTAACGGTTACGCGCCGGCGAGGCTTGATCCTACTTGTGACGTGTCGCGAGCGTGACCGTTTCGGACGCGTCTAAATAATGCGCTTTTCTCCTGTCGCCTATACTCAGCCACCACTTCCACTGCTTGTTATCGCCTTTCAGTCCTTCATCCTCGCTCTCGCAATGAAAGTTCGTGCATACGAAGTTCAGGTGAAGGTGGATGAACGCCCGTTGCAAGAACACGCCATGCGCTATGAGGAGGACAAGACGGCAACCTGTTTTATAGCGAGTGAGACAGGCAAGGTGCGAGCGTATCATTCAATGCCTCTCTCGCGTCCAGTCTGATTTTCTTCAGAGATTCGGCATACAGATAGTCAACCCTTGGGGGACTGGCGACACTCTGACCTGTTGGATCTATGTCGACGGAATACTGTGTCAGAGATTGAGAGTTTGTGAAGGGGCATCCGAAGTGGTCACGGGGCTACCGACAGAGTCACAAATGGAGCGGCCATTCATTTTCTCCCCGCTTCGCGTAACCGGTAAGCAAGTTGAGATTTACCACGCCGTCGTAGGTTTCAGAGACTGAGAAATCGACTGTCCGGCTCAGACGACGAAGGCGCATTAGCAGGGCTCCCAATCGGGGCGAATGTCGAAGACATAGGAACCTTGCGCGTGAAGATATACAGGACTGTTATGTGGGAGCCTGCTTCTCGCCCTTCGAGGTTCGCGACAGCCCTTGATGAAACCTTGCTCCTCCACGAGAAGACTAAAAAAGCGGGAACCCATCGAGTGAAGTAGGTTTCCACGTATCTGCAATAGCCAATTACTAACATAGCCGTCGGGCATAGACTCGGTGATGTGGTGCCCTGTCGGCCCGTAGAATATGTGCATTCTACGTACATCGACGCAAAGGATAGCCCACGAGCCGAATTCGTCTTCCGGTACCGACCCAAAGGTGTGTCCGCAAATACATTCGTGTGATGATTACAATTGACGGCTCGTTTCGTTTCGCAGAGATGCTCCAAGCGCAGGGTGTCATACCGCCGGACAACAGCCAACCTGCCGCCGTAGGAAACAAACGACCTGGCCCCGATAATGAGGGTCCGTCGAAACGTCCCAGGCACGGAGACGCAGCAGGTCACGCAGGTGCGGTGAAGGTGGAGGACACAAGCGAGGTGATCGACGCGCTTCTGGTCAGTCGCCACGAGCTCCCGTTCGCGTCGCACGCGGCCATAGCCAGGGAGCAGATACTAACGCGCGCTTCACAGGCACGACGTGCAGCAATTGAGGCCGAGCGAGCTGCAGTCGATGCGCAGATACAGGAAGCGGAGGCGCAGCGCGTGAAACGCGAGCCGTCGCCCATCGTCCTTGCAGTCAGAAAGGGCGAAGTCATCGATCTGACTCTGGATTGATCTCAGTGTCTGGCGCGACTATACTCTGGTTGCCTTCCTCGACCCGTTACTCTATATTGCACCATGGTCACGACCTCGTGTAATTTACAGCATCGTCGTCCACGTTGGCCTCATGACGGGAGGAGTGATACGAGGTTCACAGTTCGGAGTTCAACGTTCAGCGCTCAGAGGTCGAAAACGAATTCAACCAGCCACGAGTCGACGAAACCAGGTGTGTCATCAGATCCGTGACTAATCTCGACCTTCATGCCGACGAAGAGCAGGATTTACTCAGTATGCGGTATTCAGAGGTGTTGGAATACCACTTACAGGTCGGTTTAGATCACCTGGCGTGGAAGGATAAATCCACTTGCCCGTTCCATCGATCGAGATCCTGCGTTTGCGTCGGTATCTGGATGCTGACAACGAGGTCCACGGCACAGACGTACTTGTAGGTCCCAGGTACCTCTGCGTCGTCCAATCTCCACATCGTCTCGTTCTCCGGCCGCGAGGCATCCACACTAGGATCGACGTACACGGTGGCTCCGTCCGTGAAACAAATCGCGTCGCTGAAGTGCATGCAGTACAACGCGTCGTCGTTGCTTGCGGAGACGGGCTCGATGACCCAGGCGACCCAGAATTCCTGGGCAAGAGACGGTGATTCGTCTATACGGGCTAATCAAGGATAAGAGGGGGCTTACCCGCGAACGAGGCAGACCTACAACCGGCGTCGGCGCGTCCTCGTCGGCGTAGATCACAGCACCCATGAGGACGCTAGCCGCTTCTGTGTTAGGGGAGATGAGGTAGTACCCCGGCACGGCTGTGTAGAGA
>ALYI01004491.1:0-29020 GCA_001969225.1 Ceriporiopsis andreanae CBS 279.92 | reverse complement strand
GAAGAACTCCGTCGCCCGGTCGAGCTTTCATGGAAGGCCGCCTACAGACGGTTCCTCAACAAGATGACCTCCCGACCTCTCAGCCGCGCATCATACATTCGCGACATACGCATTAGCCGCATTGATGATGTCCGCGACGATATCGTACAATCTCTTGTCGACATCCTCGGGCGCGCAGAAAACCTCCGGAGGTTCGACATCTTGTGCGCACAACCCACCTCCCCAGCAGATGTGGCCCTCGTCCGCGCCGTATCGCACCTCCCAAATATCAAGCATCTGACAGTTGATTGCCCTTCGACGGATGTCCTGCGACTTCTCACAAGCTCGTGGTCATCTCAACTGACGACGATAAATATTTCTTTCGACCCCGACGTCGCAGAAGAAGAAGAAGTATGGATGGATCCGATTTCACTTTTCCCTCGCTTCCAGGACTCGCTGCACGAGTTGCGAGTAGACTGCATTTCTATGGAAGTCCCTCGCGACACCACATACCCTCAGTTGACGAAGCTCTCCATCGTGAACAGCTACACCACTCACATGCGTGCGGTCTCGCGCGCTTTCCCCGCTCTGCGTGAGCTCTTTGTCCAGTTCCGGATCCCGTATCCTGAGGACTTGGAGAGCATTCGCCTACTCAACAATCGACTTACAGACGAATGTTGGGAAACGCTCGAATATCTTGAAGGAGACATCGCGTCCGTCTACGCCTGCGCTCTACCCTCTGCAGTGACCCACATGTCCTTGACGGCATCATCGGCCTGGGCTTATCCCGGTATCATTACTGGCATCCTAGAGGCTGCACGACCACGCCAACTGGACCTTTACGTCACCGAAAGCAGAGACAACACGGCATCTGTGTTGTCATTCTTACGAGAGGCTGCAACCTTTGTGACAAATCTCCATGTCTCTTACCGCTATCTCAGAAGTTTTGAACACACAGCCCTGGAAAAGATTATGGTGAGCTAGTTTTGTCCAAGCTTGTGTTACAGCACCCTAGCTGATGTGCACTGTAGGACGACACTTTCTCCGCGCTGTCGACTATGACGTCTCTGGCGCAATTCACGTTCACACTACAGTATCTCTCTCCTGTCTGTTTCGTGATGCACCCGGACCGTACGGATCCAGCGGCTGTTGCAGACAAAACAGTGCAGCGGACACTTGGTGAACTCGACCTAGGAACACTCGCACGCCGAGTGGTAGACATCGTACCCTCAGAAAAATTATGCAAACTTTCATTCTGTATCTCCCCGCAAGCGCGGTACACTGTCTTAGTCGGCAGCAGCGGGGAGACAAAGGAGCTGGTGCGTATCGGAGCGTAGGGCTCGATGTGAGGACCATTTAATATATAATTTTAGCAACATTGTACGGTGGTTCTACAGGCCGTCTTCACAGCCTAACAAAAGTGTTTGCCTGTGTAGGACCGGTACCCGAGAAATAATGCCCCGTTAGCGGTATCACGCCAGTATCCAGAGCGACCGTCAATACATACAGCCTCCTAACGGCTACGAGATCTATGAAGTCTGTGGCGTGATGATGCTTTATCCGGAGCCCGTCAGCGGACTCTATTGATCATACGAGCAGTCCAAGTCAAGTCGATTCGCGGACGGGATATAATATACAACTGGTTCTGAGTGCCAGTAATCGCGAACGAAACAACCCCATATTCAGCTACGCAACCTCGACGTCCAAGCGAACCGTCCTACGTACTTATGGCTCCTTCAATACCCCCACATAAGAAAGCCTACAACGGTAGCACGTTGTAGCCACGACTATGCACCTGGTTGCTCTCACCTTTGTACACCGTAACCATCACCCACACCCCCCGTTTTCCCAGCAACATTATGACGAAAGTCAAGCTGAGAGGTACGTGAATAGGGTTAGGAAACTGATTTGCGCCTCGTGTGCCACACTGACGCCGTTCCGAACAGTTCGTAATGCAGATACAGTGGGAGTGCGACCGTTGGTCCCAAGACTGAATCTCGACATTCTGGCGTTGGTACTTCACTACTGCGAGTGGAGGGGCGACCTGGAGAACATGATGTGGACATGTCGCTTTCTGTATCGGGTCGGGGTCATTGAAGAACTCCGTCGCCCGGTCGACCTTATAGACAGGGACGACTACAAATGGTTTCTCAATTTCATTGCCGTCCAATCTCTCAACCGCGCACCATACCTTCGCTTCATATCGATGCGCGACATCGATACGCTTGACGACGACGTCGCGCAGTCCGTCGTCTCCATCCTCCAGCTCGCAGAAAACCTCGAGGGCTGTGCCATCTATTGCCCATGGCCTCCCTGCACGGCAGAAGTGCCTGTTTTTCGTGCTGTATCGCAGCACCCGAAAGTCAAGTATTTGACACTTCAGCACCCTTCAACGGATACCCTGCGACTTCTCACCTGTGCGTGGTCATCTCCGCTGCACACGATCGATATCAGCTTCGACGTAACGCTCACAGTTGGAGAAGAAGATGGGACCTGGACAGACCCGATTTCGCTCCTCTCTCGCTTCCGGGACTCGCTTCAGGAGTTGCGAGTGAGGCAGGCGTTCATGATAATCCCTCGGGACACCACATACCCTCGCTTGACGAAGCTTTCCATCGAGGAGAGTCGCATCAGTGACGTGCGCGCGCTTGCCCGCGCCTTCCCCGCTCTGCGCGAGCTCTCTATTCAGCTCGAACACGCGGATTTCGAGAGCATTGAGCGCGATCACGAACGCAACAGCAGCTCCGGGAACGAGTGTTGGGAAACACTCGATTACCTTGAAGGAGACATTGAATCCATCTATGCCTGCGCTTTACCCTCTGCGGTCACTCATATGTCGTTGACGGCATCCTCATACTGGTGCCATCCCGGGACTATCACTCGCATTCTGGAGGTATCACAGCCGCGCCGGCTAGATCTTGAGGTGGAGGAATACAAGCTTGACGACATTGCCTCCGTGGTGTTACTTTTGCAAGAGGCTGCAACGTTCGTGACGCATCTCCGCGTCTCCTACAATATCACATGGTCGGAAAACCTAGAGTTTCAGAAAGCTGTCGTGAGCTCGTTTCAGTCCAGTCTGTACAGAAGATCCTTTGATGACGTACAAATACGCTACAGGACGACACTATCGCTGCGTTGTCGTCTATGACCCGCCTCACGGAATTTGACTTCAATGTGCAGTATCACAATCCTTCAAGCCGCTCATTGCAGTACGTCGTGAACCTTGGGGATCCACCCGAATACACAATGGACACAACCCACAGCGCGCTTGGAGAACCCTTCGATTTTGAAGAAGACCTACCCGTTGATGCACCCGACCCAGTGCAAAGCACGCTTCGCGCATTCAACTTAGAAACACTTGCGCGCCGGGTGGTGGACGTCATACCCTCCGAGAGCTTATGTAAACTTTCGGTCTGTATTGGGCATCAGGAGACGTATACTGCTTCAGTCGACATCAGCGAGGAGGGGACAAAGACACTAGCGCGGCGTATCAGAGTGTAATGGGCCCGATGGTTCAGTGTAAATCTGACGGGTCGGATACGATTTGACGTGTAATTTTGGCAACATTGTACATTAGCGTAGCAAATGTGTGACTGGATGCAATGGGTCTTTACGGCGCAGCGTCCTTCTGCGTGCAGTTGTTAATATCGTTCAATCGTCGAGCCTTGAATTCTATGAAGTCTGTGGCGTGTATGGAGCTTCATTCGAATCCCCCCAGCGGACACTTTATTGATCAGACAAGCAGTTCACAATGGAATCGATAATACGGACAGAAAATAATATACAACTGGCTATGAGTGCCAGTAATCACGAGCGAAACGACCCCGTGTTCAGTCATGCAATCTCGACGTCCAAGCGGACCGTCCTACGTACTTATGCCCCCTCCAATAATCCTTCACGAGAACGATCACAGCGGTAGCACGTTAAAGCCACGGCTATGCGCCTCCCACGACTCCCAGGTCCACGGTCCACCGCTTTGCACGGTGCACACCGGAGGCAGATCCATGCCTGGGCAGATTTCGCTTTCGCGATACACGACGTTCTTCACCCAATCTTTCAACTCGCGGCGCCCGAACTCCGTCGTCCAAGTCATATCCGAATCGTCACTTCGCCCGTGAGGAAGGGGCACGTGCATCGTCAGGGTTGTCAATGTGTGGCCTACTTTCGCGCGGTCCCGCAGGGCGTCCAAGAGCTTTGTGTGGTTCTTCCGATGCGGACGGTATACATCCAGCTCCTCGAGGACTGGACATAGGTTCAGGAAGGATTGCAGCGTGGATATGACCCTTCCCTGGCTTTCTGAGGACATCACGCCGACGACGAGCCGTTTCGCGTTGGAGAAGCGAAACAGGAGCCCGTGGATGAGCAGTGGGTCGAAGTCTGTCATATCCTTGTTGTCGTATGCCTCCATAATGAACGTTGTGATGGCCCCGCCGAGGCCAGCAGCCTTGAATGCTGAGTTGACGTGCACAGGGTTCGCCGTGCATCGCTGGAGATACACAGCGGACGATGCCCCCGATGCGAGGAGAGAACAGTTGCTCCCGGGACGAACTGAGAGCTTGAGGGTGTGCATGCTGTCAATCAGGGCATGACAGTCGTGCAAGGTGGTTTGCAGTAGTACGTCACACCGACTGTCCGTGAGTCCCCTCCTCTCCTCCGGGCTTTCCACCGATGAGATGGCGATGCTGTCTGAAAAGACGAAAAGTTGCAAGAGAGTACAGAAGACCCCGTACTTGGAATCTTCTACTTCGAGTCTCAGCAACCGCGGTAGATCGCCTTGGTGGTGCAGATGTGGTGCGCACTCCTGGACGCGCGAGAATTTGAGGTCTTCCAGCTGGGGGATGGCAGCCAGACACCGCAGTAGGGCTTCGGCCTCTTGAACACCTCCCAGGTGAGGCGCGACCAGATGAAATTGTCTGAGACGCGTGAAATTATTCGTGCCGTACCGGGACGGCTGAAGAGACGGTAGGCTTAGAGCAACCAGGCGTGGGTGCACGCCTTTAAAGAGAGGGGGCAGTGTGCCAAGCTCAAGATCCAATGTGGAAAAGATAGACAGAGCCTGCAGCTGAGGTGCCGGAGAGGAAAATAATGGACCCTCTGCTGCCCGTGGTAGCTGCCCGTAGAGACTGAGAAACCGAGTGCGATGCAACTGGGAGAGTGCAAGCGGGACGGCCTCAGAGTTGGAGTGCGTGCTTCCCGTGGCTTGTATGTGGAGCACAACGTTAGGCGCGGCGTTGAGGACTTCCTTCGCTCTCGAAATAGGGAATGTTCTCTGGACTCCGTCACTGATTGTCATGTGGGAGGCCAAAAGGGATGGTGACGAGGTCACAACAGCGCGCCAGCGCCGACACACGGCCGCTACTTTGCTCAGCTCCTTTGACGGTGCGTGTGCAGCCGCATAACTCGGGCAGCGCGGGAACTCGTGGAGCTGGCTGAAGATGTGAAGTAGTATGTCGTCGGGTAGACGTGTGATCTGGCATGCTGCGTTCCAGACGTTCCGCAACACCTGACGAGATCGGTAGAGCATTTCGTCGATTTCCTGACCGCACGGACATCTATGTGAGCAAAACACAGAGCATAATCTGATTTGAACTCACACGGAAGTCTGACGCGAGAGTGCCATCAAAGGCTTGGATGTGACCCTCCGACGCGCTCAGCACCAAGACCTTTGCGGCTAGCTGCTCACTGAGGGTCTTGATGTCGCGCAGCGGGCGTTCGTCAGTTGTTTCTTCGAGAGACACTCAAGTCAGAATGGTGCTCTCAGACTTGAAAAGACGGAAAGCGTTTACCTGTGGACATGACGAAAAGTTATGACCTTTCCCAGCTTGGGCTTGTTGCACGAGGAGCCCCTAGACGAGGTTCCAGGAGGGTCCGACGAGTAGAGTGGCACTTCCAGTACTTAGTGCGCCGTCTGTTGAGGTAATTGAGTATCAACACGTTGAGTCAAAGCGTCATATAACATGCAGGTCAGAACGCAATTCCTTACGGTGGGATGCAAGTGTTCACATACGGCGTAGCAAACAGATGCAAAAGGATGTGGGCGGACGGTAAGGAGAGCTCAGGGGCAAATCCTGCGGGGCCGCGGGGAGAGCGCGTCCGATCGTGGCCAGGCGCTTGACGTTTGGGATATCGACTGGCGCAGACGTTGACGTGGATGCAGAGATCATGAGCAGATATGGAGTTAGTTTGCAGTAGCATGCAGTGTCGGCGAACAGACATACTTGATGGCTGTATTTAAGGTCAATTGTGTAAACACCAGGCCCTGGTACTTATAAGATCGCGAATCGGCTGTGTATGGTAGAATATCACTCGATCCCTTTTATGTCGTGTCGCTCGCGCACGAGGAATATTGTGGGAATCTGAGAGTGGAGGACCGTGTTCACAGTTCGACATGCAACATTGCCAGGTCACAGATTTTTCGAACGTACATAGTGAAGGGACGGCCCGGCCCGGCCCGGCCCGATGTTGAATCGGAGATTGACAAGAAGCTGCCTCTGGCGCGCGTGAGTTCAAGTTCAACTTCTACCACTTTGCAGATTTGCAGTCTGTTCAACATTTGCCACAACGCACGCGTTTCCCTGTATACAGCATGCCTGCCGATACATACAAGTGCTTCACGTTCCTGAAGACCTTCGAAGAGGCCTGTCACGGCAAGTTTGATCGATGACCGACGTGGTGTAGGCTATGTAGCATGGTCGGAAAGCTAACGTTCGGGCTCTCCAACTCTTTGCGAAAGGTACAGCATCGCGTTGTGTCTCTTTGTGACACAGCAACCGTGGTGTCCGACAGGCTGAAAGCCCAATTTTTGGCTACTCAGCGGTAGGTGCGTCGCGTGCTTTACTTTTGGCAGGTCTCTACACCAGGTGCCGACTTGGGCGTCGATCACGGCACTTCCTCCGCCACAGCCTTCGAACGCCTCCCGCGGCTCGACCATCTCGTCTCTCGAGAGTGATGGCGCGACCGCTTTGGAAGGTAAGTGAGCACTTTGCGCATTGACACGGGTCTTTCGCCTCTTCCTTCCACTTTGGAGGTGACGGCGATCAGGTAGCTCTCCACGATGCTGAACGAGCACCATATATACCCGGGCAGTTTCTCAACCATCGAGTACGTCCTGCTCGCGCCCGCCATCCTCTCTGTCGAGTGCAACTCCTCTGTGCGTGGTCGTTTCAGGCGCGGACTACCCCTCCCTTTACACCATGCCGACCACGCCAGACGACGTGCAGTCACCACCCTTTGGATACCTTTCTCCCCCCATCGATATCAACGATGCATCCTCGGACGACGGCGACCATCTTCAGACGCCGCTCACAGAGCAGGACGAGCATTATCAACCTTACTCGGTGATGCACCAAAATCAACACCATTTCTCTCACAGTTTCTTCCATTCAGACGTACACACACAACCCGAGGTCTTCAATGAGGACAGCTCTACTCCGAGCGCGGAGACAAGCACTCGCTCGTATCCGCTTGCTTCCCTGTTGACCCCTTCTCCCCCCGAGAAATCTGCGCCTACACATTTGCATTCGCCCATGGACAGCTATCTTCGACCTTTCTCGCCTCCGCACGCTTTGGACCTAGCTAACGCGTCGCTGGACTTCAACCCGTTCTCTTCGGCTTTCCCTCCGACCTTCAGCAACCATGCCTTCTCCGCAGACGCTGAGGTGTTTACACCTACGAAGGAGACATTCGACTTCTTGTCCAATCCTTTCGACTCGCCCTGCCCGAAAGGAGTGCGCATGTCCGATATTCAGATGTCTGCTGGTCCTTCTCAATCTATCTCGACGCACAGCGCAGATGATGCGACGCCTCCATCCGACTCGCTATCACACGCGCATTCCGAAGAGACTGATCCGTCCAACCTCGAGTCAGATGGTGTCTACGTGGACCAAGCGCGGACGTACTCTCCTCGTTTTCCCGCAGATCACACGTTGAATCCGTACTTCGTACGAGGTTACCAGCTCGGCGACGAATTGGGTGCTGGCGGTTACGGCTTCGTCATGACGGCCCGACATCGCACTGAAGGATTCGAGGTGGCAGTGAAATTCATCATCAAAGACAAGGTGCCCGACCACGCTTGGTGGGACGATGAAATGCTCGGCCGAGTGCCGACGGAGGTGATGGTGATGAGTCTCATCAGCCACGACAACATCGTGAAATGCCTTGATCTCTTCGAAGATGATTTGTATTTCTACCTTGTGAGTCGCGCTTCTACGTGTTTTCTAGCATTGTGCACCCCATGCTGTGCCCTCAAGTTGCCGTACTAAATCTGCCGCCTAGGTTCAAGAACTTCACGGCACGCCTTGGGTCTCCCGAAAGAAGAAGAAGGTCAAGCAGGTGACGGCACCGGGCAAGCTCGTTGTTCAATCAGTGTCTGCTCCCGCTTTCCAGTCAGGTTCATCGACACCTTCTTTGACGCCGTCCCCCTCTACCGAATCGGACGCGTCCCTTCCCGCGACGCCTCCTCAGATTACAATCGACCAAGCGCATACTATCACCACGGAGGGCGACGGGAAGGGCTATTCTCCGACGACCGAGGTCGGCTCGTGCGAGTCTTCGCAGATGGTCAGCGATGCGGAGACAGGCGAGCCTACGGAGCCGGCACACCTGCAACCAGTGCCTCCACGTCCCAACTTCTCACGCCGCGCGTCGTACGATCTGTTCGAATGTATCGAGCAGAGCAAGCACAAGCGGCTGTCGGAGAACAACGCAAGATATATATTCGCGCAGATTGTGGAGGCGGTATTTTACCTAGATAGTCAGGGCATCACTCACTGCGACATCAAGGACGAAAACATCGTTATCGATAATGAATACAAGGCATGTATTTGTTATTGTCATCCAGCATGTGACACTTACGTCCATTCCTATGTCCAATCCTCCAGGTGAAATTGATCGATTTCGGCAGCGCCGTCGTCGCGGATCCGTTCGCCCCTCGTCCGTACTACACCCTGTTCTTCGGGACTACAGCCTATGCCTCTTCCGAAATTCTTCGCAAACAGCCGTATCAAGCACCGCCTGCGGAGATATGGACGCTTGGTGTTCTGCTGTCCTACCTGCTCACGGGGCACTCGCCCTTCCCTGCCGAACAGGACGCGATCGAGGGCCGCATTGTCGTGCGGGAACGCAGTGGCTCGGGGAAACTGAGCCGGGCAGCACTCTCGCTTATGAGCCGCTGCCTCGAGCGCGACCCGACGCGTAGGGCGGATATTGCGGAAGTACGAGGGCACCGTTGGTTGCAAAGCGCCCTGGACAGGCACGAGCAAGACTGAGGAGGAAGCGTCCGATCTGGCACCGTACCTTGAAAGGACCCCCGGTTCGTGGCTGTCGCGCGGTTTCCCCTGGTTTCCATTTACTTCCATATATACCTCACTGTACCCCATACCCCGTAGTGTAGCGCATCACGTTCTCTGCCTCGGAATGTAGCCTTCTTCTCTTCTCGTCCTATCGTACTGTATGTAGCTCTAGTTTGAATTTGGAAATGTATCGGCAGTCTCTCACGATGGCAGCATGGCTTGATGTCGACGATAAGCCGATGTAGCTATGATCACAACCAGGTCGTGAGTGTGTGGGTCCGTGGTCGACGAGCGCCACATATACATTCGCGGAGCTGGAATCTAGTAAGATCGTCGAGTAGACCCGTCACCATTCGGGACGCCACACGGCCATGCAGGGAAAATTAGAGGGATGTAGATGAGCTGCGAACTGCTGTACGGTACACTCCTCTCATGCGATTGTAATAAATGTATGCAGCGAGGAGTCCTGGCAGTCCCCGGGCGGCATATATGTTCCACGCGTCTGCCGTCTCGATATGTCGCATCTCACTACCATCTGAGTCCCCTGACCCGTTGATTGCGAAATTGGAAGACTACCGAGGCAGTCAGAGTGTGCAGGGAAGGCCGGTGCCATACGCTGGCGACGTACCTGGTCTCCCCGAGGAATCGTGGCGCTGGCTTCATCAGGAAGACGCCGGGCGTCATTAAGGCCACGGTGCTTCTGGCAGAAAGCCTGCTCCTCACTGGCGGCGGTCGTGTTGGCAGAGGACACAATATGTGCGCAGGTGGTGCTGAGTGGAGGGCGCGGGTCGGTGGAGGCTGCTGTCGACGCAACGAGAGACAGAGCGAGCGCTGCCGCGACATGGCCTGTTGGCTTCATCTGGCGCAGAGGCGAGTGTCAGTGCGGTTCTTGTGTTGGGATTGCAAGCGCGACATACCGTGTGCAGTGCTGATTTATAACGGAAACAATTGGGTGACTGTAAGCATGTTGGCGCTACAGATCATTGTACATCCCGCGTACTAATACTGCAACGAAGATCCCTAGAAGACTGCCAAGTACGGCGGTGGCCCGATCAGTACGCGGGGCCCTAGTCCGATACTTATCGCCTAACATCAGCTCACCTCAGAATGCTTAGACCATACACGCGGTCCGCAAGGCGCGAGCTTCTTGAGCGGGCGTGACGCAAGGCGACGGGGAGTCTGGACGTACTATGAGCCATAACACGATCGGCAGGGACTTTTCATTATGGGACTACAGTATCTCCTCGGGATGCTGATAGCGGAGCCGCTTCGGACGGGTGCTATACATGGGCATAAGCAATCCCACATGCACTGCTGGAGTCTGCGGGGAGAACTTCGTAGAGAAGCCGGGGGGCTGTGAGCCTAAGACAG
Source organism: Ceriporiopsis andreanae CBS 279.92 (assembly GCA_001969225.1). NCBI lineage: Eukaryota > Fungi > Basidiomycota > Agaricomycetes > Polyporales > Meruliaceae > Ceriporiopsis > Ceriporiopsis andreanae. Next base: position 18,380 of record ALYI01004491.1, on the reverse strand, counting down.
GCTCAACCGCGCGCCTGCGTCCGAGGTGCGCGATGATTGACATGTCACTTAGGCCTCGTGCCGAGGGTAGCACTAGAGAGTATATAGAACGCTCACCGGTGGTGCTAAAGCCTGACGAGGGTCGTGACAAGGGCGACAACTCGCGATAAGACACGCCCATCGTATCAGCAACAAACACAACATATCTGCACCCCGTTCTTCGTCCTATCCGCTCGCCCATCCGTAACAGCCTCCGCAACTAGAAGGAATGAGGTGTTACAGAGCTCTTTCCCGTATGCTGGGAGCCCGAACATAAGGTAAGATTCTGATCCACGCCACGCCTCATTTCGCACTGTCTCCGGCGGTGTTCGCGAAGCATGCTCCAACTACAAATAACTGTCAGCCGGTTCCCGCGCATCGTGCGCATCGTTCATCGCACTGACAATTTAGAGGCAATTCAGCAATCCGCCACACATGCAAAGTCATGCGCTCACTCTCTCCACAAATGTCAAGTAAACGCACTGCGAATGTTTGGGGCGCGGTCGTTCCCGGGTGGATGAGAAAACCACAGTACGAGATTGTGGCCACCGGAGCCGATACAGCTGACGAGGGCGACCACCGTAGCGTCATCATTGCGCACGTCAACCTCGGGTAGAACCTGTGAAACGCCACAGCGGCCTGCGTCACGCCCGCTTGGCGCGTTATCGTTAGCTTGATGGCGCGGCAACGCCCATGCTCAAGCTCACCTGCGCGGAGATCGGCCATTATAGCCTTTATGTGTCCAGTATGGGCATGGGCAGAGCTTGTTGTAACTCTGATTGAACGGGCTCCAACGGCTAGCGACCAAAACACTTGATGCAATTTCCCCAGGGCGATATTGAGCGCATTTTGAGGAGGACTGCATTGCTCCCTACTCCTAAGAGATCCGGTCGGTGGCGTGTCATGCGCTCGATGGGGCACAAGGGTCGGAGGAGTGAGATATCGCAGCGCGGTGCGCGAAGCCCGTGTTGCCTCCGTGTGGCGAGCGCAAGAAGACGACACAAGGCGCTGGCTGAGTCTATGTCCCAGCTCTGAATAGTCGCCACCGTTACAACACGGCGCAATCTTCTCCATTGGTGGTGACGAGGAGGCATCTGGTGCTCGGGCTTTCTTACCATGCGGAGAAAAGGTTCGTGGATCACATCAAAAGGACAAACTTCTGGGGGTGAATATCAATAATATGCACCGATGAGAGCTGTCAAGGGTCTGTTGAAGCGACAAAACTTCGGCGGTTAATTATGCATCCTGCATCACAGAAAAGATGGTCAAGCTCACCTCTACGACATATATAAGGCCCGAGAGGTCCCTGTCCGTTCATACCATCTTCATCAGTTCCCTAAAGCCATCTACAAAAAGTCAGTGATCGTTGCAACCCATGGATATAAATACCTCACTGACTCCGGCCTCTACCACGTCAGATGCGTTTGTCGACCACAGTTGTGCTCGCGACTGCGACAGCCGTCGGTGCAAGTCAGTCTATCGTTGTAACACAGGCGAGGGGAATGCAGGCAATAACTCCGGAGTCGCTCCCATGTTGCGACGATCTGCCTACCGTCAGCTCGCTCGGGATGGCGCAACATCCCGCAGGCAAAAGGTAGGCAAATCGTCACAGGGTTGAGCGCACATCGCTGACGCAGATAGCACAGAATCGCAGGGCCCAAGATAATGTGCACCGAACACAAGGGCTCGTGGTGGTCGCCAAGCCGCGGGACGACAGAACGGCGGTGTTGTCTGATATCGGGGTGCTGACTGGTATCTGTCAGAGGGCTGCAGACCCGGTGTTGGTGATGTGCGCGCTGCGGGGAAGTGATAAGACGCGTAGTTAACGCGTAGGGCGCGGTAGCAATTGCTGGAGGCGACCGTGCCCTATCATCCTAGAATCGAGCAAGCATTCATGTTCGTATTACGATACCCGACGGATGTAGAGGGACTTACATAGACATAGACATATCAGACAAATAAAAATCTGAAATTCGACATGCCAAACGGGTGATTTACTGCACTCAGACAGAACAATGTGCAAAGGAATTTTCTTCAACGCTCTTGCGAGATGATGAGAGCAAGAAGCAAAGGATGCCGGCTAGACGCGCGATGCGGAGACGCGCTGCTTTGATAGGCCGACCGGCGTTTACCGAGCCAATGGGCGCCCGAGGAATTGAGTGCTTCCGGCTTGAGCTCGTCGTCCGAGGCAGTAAGCACCACCTCCTCCCCCTTACCGCCATGTCGTTGCCTATCCTTCGAGCGACCAGTAAGTCGAAAGCTCATATAAGTTGCATGCTTCACCTCTGTTGACAGCCGTTCCGTGTACCAGCTTCAGCCGCAGGACGACGAGCAGTGTTACGGCCGCAAGTGGGGATCACTGGTGTGTCCATTCGTGCAAGTAATTCAAGTGTACGCTCACATTCACAACAACGATTACCAGCGGCCCACGCTTTCCACACGAAGCCTCCTACGCAGGCAGATATTCCAACTACTTCCACTACCTCCGCAGAGACACCCATCACTCAAATCGCCAAGCTGAATTCGAACCAGCTTAGTCTCGAGACGCCGTCGAACAAGGCTGGTATGTCGTCTACAAATCCTATTGCGTTGTGTAAACTAATGCACGGTAGAATATGTACTGTCCACATTGGACAAGGTCGTGAATTGGGCGCGGCAGGGTTCAATGTGGCCAATGACATTCGGTACGTGCGCTTGTATCACGTCAATTTCCATGTACTAACACGCTTCGCAGGTCTCGCCTGCTGTGCCGTCGAGATGATGCACATGGCCGCTGCTCGGTACGACCAGGACCGTCTCGGAGTCGTCTTCCGTGCAAGTCCCCGGCAGTCTGACATCATGATCGTCGCTGGAACCCTTACGAACAAGATGGCACCCGCGTTGCGCAAGGTCTACGACCAGATGCCAGAACCTCGTGAGTCTGCCGCTGCCGCCTTTCGCTATCTGGTTCGGTGTTCATGACCGCGTGTAGGGTGGGTCATTTCTATGGGTTCGTGCGCCAACGGTGGTGGCTACTACCACTACTCCTATTCGGTCGTCCGTGGATGCGACCGCATTGTACCTGTCGATATCTACGTACCTGGATGCCCACCGACAGCCGAGGCTCTGCTCTACGGGATGCTGCAGCTGCAGCGCAAGATGCGCAGGAATAGGGCCAGCGTCCTCTGGTATGTCTATTTTTGCGACCATGTCGTATGTTGTATTGAGGTGTTCGTTCCTTCAGGTACCGCCAGTGAAGACGACATCGATGTTCTCTGTGTAGCCCCTTAGTTGTGAGAAGATGTGTACGGACGGTAGCAGTAACCAGGATATAGATAACGGATACAGCACAGCTTGCGAGAACGTGTCTGAGAACAGAGAGCACGGTCCCTGGATCTGCATTGTCGTCTACGCTGCCAAGAGTGTCGTGTCTCGCCGTTGCCTGGTGTTGTGCGGGTCAGTCTCGAGCGATCCATGTTGGTATGCGGAAACAGCCGAATTGGGCTGCAATTAACAGCGGTCCCAGCTGACCGACGAGCACAGCAACCGCGACCCTCTCGAGGCGCGAGCCACCTTCAATCCATAAATCTCTTCATTTTCTCTTCTTTTACGGTCATAATCTTGGACCGTGAAAGTCCTCGACGTTCATTTCCGTCGTCGGAAAGCACGAAATCCGTCTCTGCTTCCGATCCTCGCTCTGACGTGCACACCAAACCTTTGTTCACTTCTTACATTTTACCGGGGTTGCCTCTCTCTGATTCCGCCGCCACGTTCATTCTCTCTTCTCTCTAATACCAACATCACTTGGTAGCTCTTGGACGACGTCAGCATCCGTCTTTGCTGCACAATGGCCGCCGCTTTGCAGCTCCCCCCTCCTGATCTCGGCGACCTGTCGCTCGGACTCGTTCAAGAAACCATCTCGCGACGTTTAACCACCACCGATGCGGATTTGAAGGACACACACCACCCTTCGTTACCCACCCCTTCCAAACACCTCTCGCTCGGGGCCTCTGTGAGCAGTCCACCACACCCGGACACGCTGGTGATGGATGGATCACGAGTGCAGAGATGGGACCAGTCACCGAAACGATACCCTACCTACTCAGGAAGCGGCTGGGTGGCTGAGAAAGTGGTCGAGGAGCCGTTGGAGGGCCTGCAACAGCCGCAGCGTACACGAGAGCAAGATACCCACGAGCAGCCAGAAGGCCGTCTGCCTGATGGCACTAATACTGGCGTCTACACCCTAACACCTTCCGGAAGCCTTCCCTACCTTCAACACCACGACGGTGGTCAAGACCGCCCACAGCGAATATCAGCAACTATAGGCGGTCCTCGCCCACAGTCCGCTGGCTACCGTCCCAGTCTCGACGCTGCCGGACTACAACAGTCGCCGGAAATGGGACAGCGACAGTCCGGCTTTGATCAGTACCGGGAAAACCCAGTTAGCGCATCTCCAATGAGCCCACGGCACCCCTCCTTACCAGCTGCTGGCATTATCGCAGTCGCAGGGCCCAGCAACGCTGTCCAGCCCATCGTGCCCATGTCGGCAGGGCCGTCGTACAACGCCATCCAAGTATCCTCAAAACCACGGGCGTACGCACAACAACCGACGTATATCACCCCCTCGTCAGCTGTAAGTCCCATCAACCCCGTGTACGCCCAACAACAGGTCCCGAGGGAGGAGGTATGCGTCGAGTGCGCAATGCGGGACCAGGACATGGTGGACATTGATGTCACCAGCCCTGGTGTATGGGAGCGGGAGAGTGATGCTCTATATGAGGACTTGGTACGACGGGAGGAAGAGGAAGAGTCTGGGGGTATTCCGGCGCAGGAGATTGCGACAAGGCCAAAGGCGCGAGGAGGTCAACTTTCCGAAGCGAACCTCAAGGTGTGGCTCAGTGTGGTACGTCGCTGTCTTCTCGCTGTTTGTGTATGTCATAGACGTCGTTGGCATAGAACCCCAAAGAGCCGTCATCCAGACAGCAGACATTAGACCAATATGTCAAGGCTCAGAGAACACTCCTCGAGGCGGAGGCCCTTGCGCATGCGCGCGCACTGCGCGAATCACGGCAGCTTGACGATAAGATGCGCGACGCATACTCGCAGCTACGGCGATCTGCGTACGAGCTTGGCAGCACCGCGCAGCCATCCGACGATACGGGCGGCGTGCGCATCAAATCACCCCGCTCTCCCTCGGTTCCCACGGCCGTGAACAACGGTCACAGTCGCGAAGTGACACTTCTCGAGAACGGCATGATCGTCGAGCATGTCGACGTTCGCAAAGAGGAAAGAGAGGAGCGTGAACGACGGCGGAGAGAGGAGAAGAGAGAGCGAAGCAGGGTGAGGAAATCATCGCGCGGCTCTCGTGCTGCAGATGTTATGTCTGTGTACTCGTTGCAGACGCCGCTGCACACGGACAGCGGGTTCTTCTCCGGTGTGAAGAGCGACTCACGTTATTCACAGTCGATATCGGCATCTGCACGGCCAAGCAGCGTCATGACTGGAGGCGGGGAACGTCCACATACTCTATTGAGGGCTCAGTCCCAGGCCTCCATGTCAGACATGCAAAGCGTCGGATCTGCGGCGTCACCGAGACGGTCAAGATTCTTCGGTTTGCAGAATCTTAGCTCGGGCTGGCGAAGTCAAGATAGCCTGGCGCCGTCAGGAAGTATGATTGACATGCAGTACGTCTTCGCATTCAGGGCTCCGTGTGTGAACTCAACACATCCTGCTACAGCGTGGCGTTGCAACGCGAACAGCAGTACTTCCAGAGCATGCCTCACCCGGACGCGGCCGTCGACATCGGCAGTAACGCCCCCACGGTGCGTTTGGGTGAATCGTGGCCTCATCAAGGCGAGCAGGCGCCGCCCCACGAGGCGCAGTCGGTCAAGAAGGCGAAAGGCCTCAAGAAGATATGGAGACTCGTCACAGGCTCCGTGCACCACAAGGGCGATGCCAACTCGAACGGACGTGGACCCTCGCGATCATTCGATCGCGCAGAAGACGCCCTGCCGCTCGCCCCGCCCCCTCCTTTATCGTATCTGGTGAATCAAAACCAGGGCCCTAATGCTTCGCGACGTCATGTTTCCACGCCGTCGCTCCCGTCCTCCATATCCCCAAACACGCTGTCTCCGTATGCGCCGTCACCGCCCACCGCGCCGTCCAGCCTCATGCCGTCCCCGACATCCTCCCGTCGCTCGACGGCTGATAGAGAAGCCGCGAGCGACGGCCGGAAAAATAGCGAGGCGACTGCTGCTACTGACCTGGACGATCAGAGCCCAGGGGCCGATGCGTACCAAGACTCTGACTCCCGTGGTCGTACGACGCAAAGTTCCAGGACGCTCTCCAGCGGTGCTGGGCCCTTGACCCCGCCCCTCCCTTCGGCATCTCCGTCACAGCGGATGATGTCGTCTCCCGCGCTGCGTAGGGACAAGTCGTTGCCGCCGCTCCCAGGAGAAGCCACAGTGGAATTCCCCAATGTTCACCAACACCCGCTGCCAGACTCACGGCCTCAGACCGTGTTCACGTACGATCCGCGATCTATAGCAGACGGTCTCAGTCCGCCGCAGGCACCGTTCCGGACCCCCGAAACGCGAAGACAGTCGTTCGGCGGCTTGGGGTCCAAGCCTCGCTTCAACTCCCAGACGATGCCAGGACGGTACGCGCGTTCAGGCGCCGTCCCGCCGTTCCTTGCAGAAGAGAAATACGGCGAGTTTGGCCTGCAGCCCATGGCACTTGGACAGTGGCCGGGCGCGCAGCTCAGCCAAGGATCGCTCCCGGTTCCGGTCGAAAAGATGAAGAAACGCAAGAGCAAGTTCGGGCTCTCAGCCTTGTTTGGAAAGAAGGCGACCGAGGTTCCCGCCCTTCCGACCGCGACCGACCCCAGTATATCGTCCTTCCGCGCGTCGCACTCAGAGATGCCCTTCGAGTCGATGTCGATGATATCGAACAGCCACATGAGTGGGTACGCGAGTCCGGTATCGACCAGTACGACACATGCACCGCGAATGTCTGTGATGTCCCGCAAGAACATCGAAGAGCTCGTCGAACAGGACACAGAATTTATTGCCTACCGCTACCCGTCCAACGACCAGCGCTTGGACCTCATGCGGTAGTGGATACAGCGCGACGCGCCGGTCGGTGCGCTTTAATGTCTCCGTCTGCCTCTGCTCCCAAAACCACACGGATCCCTCCATAACCTATACGTTCATCTCACGGTATATATCGCATGTCGTCCTCTCGTTGTCTCTTTCTCGCACGCACTGTCACGTCCCGCTCGGCCTCGCCTCGCTCCGCATCGCACGCATTTTCACTGTTCCTATTGTCTATCCTCATGCCACTCATTCACTCGGACAGAACCAGCTTTTTTGTTTTTGTTTTCGCAGCGCATCCCTACGGCTGATTGGACCGGTCATAATACCATTCGCACCGCCCTGCTCGTTGCACGGCGTTTCTTGGGGCACATATTGTGATGTATAGCTAGATGTCCCTCGTCTGAGTATACCACGCTCTATTCATGCCATCGAACGATTTGTGCGAACGCGTTGTGTCGACGCACCTGAGGAGACTGGTCATATGCTGGGATCTCGAACATGTGCTAAATACGGTAGCCATCCTCGAGCAGGGCCTTGCGGACCGCCGCGATGATGCGACACAGATGAAACGCCTCGCGGCCCTGGCATGGTCAGTGACGTGAACAATTAGTACGTTTGGTCGTTACGCTTGTACGTGTGCACTGGTCATGGCTCGGAGTGCGGATGGTCTAGCAAACAAATTTCGAGAGGTTTGCAGAACGGGGGAAATCTGCTCGATTATAATAATGAGGCCACGTGGAAATATTCGAGCGCACCCGCGTAATGAAGCGCGCCCCCGAGCGCACTCCACATTCCTCAGCTTTCATCTCTTTCTCTTCCAACGACCACCATCTTCCACTCACCCATCCCAACATAACTCATGGCGCCTGTCCCGTTAGACATGACGACAAGTGAGTTGTGCACAACGTTCAAATGACCATGTACTCATCGAATTACACCGCGACAGGCGCCACCGTCCCGCCAGTTTCACAGTCAGTCTGCTCTATCCCACAAGGATCCGTTTATCTGACCGACGTTTGTAGACAGATCATGCTCGGCACTCACCAGGATGCTGCATTTCCAGACCATCTGGCGTTCAAGTGCGCCGTCACCGACTCCAAGGGTCCCCGCCGCTTCATGGAGGACGCACACTCGGTGGTGGTGCCGTTTGCCGGCGTGCATGGGCAAGGTTTCTTCGCCATATTCGACGGCCACGCAGGCAAGCATGCAGCAGAGTGGTGCGGCCAAAACTTCTCACTGGTGAGACTCACAGCGCCCTCATCTAGCATCTGACGTTCACACCGCCATCATAGTACCTTCTCGAGTCTCTGCGAAAGTACCGCGCGGACAGTATACCCGACGTCCTCAACCAGACGTTCCACGACGTTGATTCGACCCTCACGCGCATTTCTGAGGAGTCGGACGGCAAAATGCACTCGGGCTGCACAGCCGTCACTGCCTTCCTCCGTCTCGAAGATCAGGACGGCAAGCAGACATTTATACCCCCGGACTTCGACCCACTGGCGTCGGCGACCGAGTTTATTGAGGGGAGCGAAGAGGAGAGCAGTGGGGATAGTCGTGATAGCCCGAAATCGTCCCCGAAGCCAAAGAAACGAAGTAAGCTCAAAAATGCGCTCCGCAACTTCGGCACGTCGTCTCACTCGCGCAACGCCTCCCAATCAGGCCCGTCTCCGACGTCGTCGTCATCCAACTCGAACACGACGTCGAACAGCGCGAGCACGCGCATGTTCACGCCGACGGGCGACCACACGGTGCGGCGCGTGCTCTATTGCGCGAACGCCGGAGACGCGCGCGGCGTTCTATGCCGCGGGGGCAAGGCGGTGCGGCTGACGTATGACCACAAGGGAACCGACAAGCAAGAGGCGAAGCGGATCATGGATGCGGGCGGCTTCGTCATGAGCGGACGTGTCAACGGAGTTCTCGCCGTTACGAGGAGCTTGGGGGACTCGGCGATGAAAGAGTTCGTGGTCGGCGCGCCGTACACGACTGAGACAGAGCTTTCTGAGGAGGACGAGTTCATGATTCTGGCGTGCGATGGGGTGCGTGCTTACATCTCACTCCGCGTGACTCGAGCTGACAATTCACTCGTTCTCCTTTCTTGCAGCTGTGGGACGTCGTGGATGACCAGGGTGCGGTCGACATCGCGCGCGGCATCGCGGACCCGAAGAAAGCTGCAGACGAGCTTATGGCCCACGCTTACAAGCAATACTCCACCGACAACGTGACTGTGCTCATCGTGCGGTTTAGGAATCCACCAGAAAGCCTCGTGCAGACAAAGTGACCTCTATTTCCTTAACACACGCGTGCAATTGGCACGTCCGTCCATCGTCGCCCCCCGTCTCGTCTATCTGTGTTGTACGTTCCCATTTGCAGTGCCTCAGCCTCTGGATTCCCGTCCCTTTGGTCGTCCTGATGCAGGAGTTCCCGTCACGATGTTTCGGATTTATGTCCAACCTAGTACCGTGGGCTCGCACATCGAACATTGTAGGTTTAGGTACGGTAGTTACCAAATATTTCCCATCACGCCGCACCGTAATATCTGATGAATACACCGCTGTATCACTACCATCCTGCATTCGCTGGTGGCATCTGCCCATGCAGATGTGCGTCCCTGCCTGAATCACTCAAACGCACGCTGCCTCGAGGTGACGTTGATCAACTTGTTCTCACTTCACGCGCAGCTGTCCTGGGCCCTGTGGAACGCTCCATGACTCGACATGCGGACACGGAAACAACTCAACAATCACCGAGAACATCGCCTCAGGCGCGTCACGGCACGTGAGCACATTATTTCGATACTCTCCTTCGGCTCTGTCGTGGGGGTAATTCGACACCTCACGGCTCGAGGGTGAGCAGTTTGCTACGCATCAAGAGACTCTTGCATTTTTCCCGCGTATATTCGCGTGTCCTAGACCAACATACGCCAACTGCTGGAGACGGATTCAGATGAGATCTCGAGTCGGAGTTTGCCGCCGTGGTTCGCGCTCATCGCGCTGTAGGTTTTGGTCGTCTCGAGTCTCTTGGTTTCTGACCACATCGTTCTTTATTTCCGCTTCGTCTGTCCACTCTTTCGATAGACTCGAAACTTGTGGATGTCTACGCAATCCGCCGCTGCTAAGCCTTCGCTGCAAGGGGTCAGAATCAAAGCCAGGAAAGGCGCTGTCAAGGCCCACGCCAAGCACGAGCCATCCAGTCAGTGCCAGATCGCTCGCATGCCTCGCAAAAGCTGACTGGTTTCGCGCGCAAAGTCTTCAGGGACCAACTCTACAAGCACCTCGAGACGGTGCCAGCAGGCGATTTCGACGGATACACTAACAAACTAGTCCAAGCAGGCTCTACGCTTGAGTTCCACAAGTATGCAGAAGCCCTGTTCGAGATCCTCCTCGTCGGTGGGCTCCTCCAGCCCGGAGGCGGCTACATCGACGACGGTGCGCCTCCGTCCCCTTTCTCGATCTTCAACGCCAAAGAGCCAGTGGAGGTGGCGGACATAAAGAAATACGTCGAGGTCTTCAATAAGCTCATCAGGAGGTACGCCGACGCTGGGGTCGCACGACATCCCGTTTTTGACGAAATTCGCCAGGTACAAGTACCTCCAGAAGCCGCTTGAAGAAGTGTCGCTCTCGTCGCTGCTCCAGTACATCAATCGCTGGACTGATGTCCAGCGCGAGAAGTTCGGCGTCGCGACTGGTCTTATGATGGCGCAAGGCCTGGCGACCGGCGTGTGTCTGCTCGCGCTGACCAAGGACCACCTCGTCAAGAACGGTACGCCGCCTGCCTCAGATCTGTCGACCTCGTTTTTCTGACGCACGCGCAACGTAAATTTTCTGCTCGCCCACAGACGTGTCGATCAGCGTGCTCACAACAATTTTCCGGGCCTACCTCACCGAGCAGTCGATCGACCACCTCGCGACGACGCTGCGCAAGGGCGGTGTCAAGGACTTGCTTGCGTTCTTCCCGCCTAACAAGCGCCAGGACAGTATCCTCGACGAGCACTTCCGCAACGCGGGCATGCCGCAGGTCGCCGAGTGGTGGACCAAGAGGCAGTACGTGGCGCTCAAGGAGGGCATCATCAGCACCCTCAAGGAAATGCTCGCGCACGAGGATTCGCCAGATGACGTGAGTCACACTACCTTTGTCTCGGCTGCTAGTCTGACCAGATATGCAGATCATTACCGCCATCAAGAACAAGCAGGAAGAGCGCGCTCTTCCCGACACTGAACTTATCCAGTGCATCTGGTCGGGACTCATCTCCTCTGTGGAATGGAGCGCTCGCCAGGACCAGAACGAAGCCCTTGCTATTCGCGAGATCACGGTGCGTATCCCAGCTCATCGTCATTTATCTTGTTCTCACAGATTATCCGTAGGGCTTCGCTGATATCTTAGAACCCTTCTGTAATGGCCCCAAGACTGAAGTCGCCCTCATTAACGCTGTGCAGGTGTACTCATACGAAGACACGCGAATTATCAAGGCATTCCCTCAAGTTCTCAAGGTGTGATATCATCGGCGCGTCTACTTGGTCCATTGACTGACCGTCTTCTTCCAGGTTCTGTACAATAAAGACTGTATTTCTGATCAAGCTATTATCTACTGGCACCAGAAGGGTTCGAAGCCACAGGGCAGGCAGCACTTCATCAGTGCGACTGCGCCTCTCGTCAAGGTAAGGAGATCTGTTAATCCCCCTCCTTATCTGTGTGCTGACTTCCTTTTCCAGTTCCTGCAGGAGCAGGAGAGCGAGGACGAGGAGGAGTAAGTATCGCATGGCATCAGCCGCTATCTGACGTATCTTCCTTGTAATTCGTATGCATACATCCACTTCGGACGTCTGCCCATACGGACAATATATATATTACATGCCATGACCGACCAAGCGTACTAGCCAAAATAACCGGTGCATCGAACCAACCCACGAGCGCGCGAAGCCCCCGCGATGGGATTAAACGTACAATTGGAGTGCGAATTCGAAAGCGAAGCGAAGGCGAAGATCTGGAATGTGGACAGTGCAGCGTACTGTGTGTGGGGGCGCATATCGTATATCGCATATCGCAAATTTGTCAACTACTACCAAGGCCATTAACATCAGGTGCAAAGAGGACAGATGGACAAACTGGTGTTCCCAGGGATAAGCTTACCACGCCTCCGGCATCGGGGGAAAATCCCCCATCCAGCCGTTGGTGTTACCCATCTGGAGGAATATGCCGTCGGAGCCGTTGACGGGGAGACCGAGATCCGTGAGGCTCTGCGGTGAGTGGTGTGGTCAGCGGGCGGCCGACGGAGTGGGAGCGGGATGCGTACCTGTTCCTGCAGCCAGACGGGGATCGCGCTGGGGGAGAACATCCCACGGTCGGTAGGCCACGCGGACGTCATGCCGAGCTCTTCCATGGTGAACGGCGCCTGCATGGGCGCGACAACGTTCGGGTCGAGGAAGGGAGGGACCATCATGCCAGCCTCGGCGTTGGCCATTTGCTGCATCCCTGGCGGTGGCATGCCGATCTTGCGACGCAGGTTGGCGAGCATGATGCGCAGCGTGAGCGCGTATCTGAGGGGAAAGGGCACAGGACGGTGAGTGGGAAAATCGAGAAAGTGTCGGAAGATAGTCCTGACCTTTCAGCTGCAACATCGGAGAGCAGCTGTGCGAGCTGCTCGACCTGCGCGGTGATCGCGTTCAGGTCCAGCTCCGCGGGGAAGAGGTTCGCCATCTTGAGCAGGAAGAGACCCGAGAACGCCGCCGTCACGAGGCTGTCGTGTACCGCGTATCTGAGTGCTGCTCTGCAGTTCAAGTTCACGCACGTCAGTACGAGGTCTGTAGCATAGCAAGTCAGCGTGCAGCGGGGTCGGAGGCGCACCTGTACGTCTGGGAGTTGAGCAGATTGGAGAGGCAATTGGTGGCGGCGTCCTTGGCCTGGAAGGCGAGCTCGCGCTGCTCGAAAGGCATCTTGTCCCAGGACACGCCGCGCAGCGCGACGCACACGAGCCACAGCTTGGCGTAGTGCAGCTCGCCGGCGAGAATCTTGCGCGGGAGCGACTCTTCATCAAGCGTCTCGCCTACGAAAATGTGGTCAGAAGAACGATTATGCCGCTGAGGGTAATATCACGTACGATGCAACTCGTCGCAATCAGACCACCACTTGTCCAGAGCGACACTCGCTCGCCGAATGAATGCAAGCGTATTGTGATTCACCTCGCCATTCAACGGCGACAATGTCTCGTAGATCTGGGCTAAAATTTGCATGAAAACACAATTCGCAGCAGAGCGCATGTCTGACGTACTCTTCTGAGCAATAAGCTCCACTTGCGAGATCAACCGAACGTCTGTTGGGGACGCCATAGGATGCTTGAGGAGGAGACGGCAGTGCCTTATCGAAGACTCGTCACGAAGCACGATCGGGCGTCCTGTTCCAAGACTCATTCTACGAGCGCAGATTAGTGCGTGCGGAAACTCAACGATCTCGGTAGACGTACTGGTGATCAAACCAGTAGAGACAGAGCCAAATGCGCGCCGATACAACTACGCAAACAACTCAACATCTATACAATTTCACGATGGGGAGGCGTACCAAGATTGCGTTCCTCTTCTTCAGTACGTTTCTTGCTTCCGCCGTCCTCGGCGAGCTTCTCGAGGGCGCGATGAAGCCCTAGGTCGAGCGCCATGCGCATGGCGTGGCCGCTGGGAAGCCAACCGTTCGTGCTCCATGCGGCGAGGAGCAGCATGCCCTGGACGGCCTCCTTGCGCACGACAGGCCCGAAGAGTGACGAGCGCGCGATGCCTTGCGCCTCCTCCAAGCTCTTGTAAAACGACGGCGAGAGCGGGCCTGTGCCCGAGCGAATCTTGGACGCGACAGCGAGGACGGCGTCGAACGTCCACGGGGAACGTTCCTGGAGACTGTCGTACGTGTCATATGTCGGGTCGAAGACGGGTATGAATATGTGGCACCCGGAGAAAAAGCTGTGGATAATGGTCAGTGTGTAGACTGACGCATAAAAGTGTACTCACATATGGAATAGTTCGCGGGCTTCTGCGTCAGAGACGAGGCCCTATCCATATCACATCAGCCATGAGTACGACCATATCGACGACGTGGCATCTTACCTTTTCAACTACGTGCGGAAAGGCGTTTCGAGGGGTGGGCTCGGCTTTTTTCCGCTTTTTCACACTGAATAGAATGGTGAGGCTTGGTCGAAAAAGCGGGGGGAGGCTGCTCACCGAGGTGGAGATGCTGATGGAGCGGCAGCAGCCTCAGCAGCAGCATTCGCAAGACCTTGAAGGGCTTCGATTGGAGCGTTCAACGTTGACCGAGGTAGAGTATCTTCAGACTCGTCGTCCGACGAGGGGGCAGTGCTGGGTATAATTCCATACGATGCGTATTTGTGTGGCTGCCGCCCTCGTGAGCTGCGTGATCTCCCGCAGATAGTCTTGGCACTCACTGGAGGAGCAAAACCTGGCAAGGGTGGGAACGACCTCCCTGTGCGGCTTTCAGATGTACTTGACGGCGTGTACATCTCTGCGTTGTTGCGCATCATGGACTGATTGGGGTCGGCGCGGGGCTGGCTGTAGGGCTGGACCGCGGCCTGATTCTGCGTGATGGCCATGAGAATGCGGTCCAACGAAGACTGCATGCCTATCATCTGGCTTTGCATGACCTGCAGGAGACCCCCGTCAACAACGATCTGTGCATAAAAGAGCCGTTACTCACAAGATACTGCCCCTCGAGACGTGAGAGTCTCCTGAATAAGATATGGATAAGCGACAAGGACTGCAGCTCTGAAAGCGACTCACTCAACGCTTCCATTGCTCAACGAGGAGACGTTTTTCTTCTCAGGTTTTTCAAAGACACAAGGAGTCCCACTGAGTTGGCAGCGACGACATGGAGCCTGGGGGTATGCCGGGCCGGGCGGAGGGGCGGTCCACGGTGAGGATAGCGGGACGGGGAGGCAGATGGGACGGCTTACCTCTCCTTCGCATCGGTTTTTGCCTTTGCGACAAGCAGTGCAAGCCCGTGCACCGCGCTTTGGTATGTGCACGGACTGCGAGGGCCCCTGGCCTGACGCTGGATCACCCGACGACGAGACCATCTCCCGACCCCCCTGGCTGTACGAGGTCGTCACGGCAAACTCGGACGTCCGCCGCCGCTTGCTTCCAGCCTGGTGGTCGAACTCTGTCGAGGTCGTTGGCGAGAGGGACATGGTGAAGGAGGACGAACAAGAACGGGTCGTAAAGGCTCTCTAGCGTCGGAGACCAGGGACCGGGCGCCAAGCGCCCTCAGCGTGTGGGAATTTCCGCAACGGCGAGCATCCTCTCTCAAGACCGCGACCAGGTCTGCAGAAATAACGTTGGTGTTCTCGTTTCTCTCGTCACCCGTACCTCCAATTCACAAGATGTTCTCAGAGAATGTGCACGGCCGCTGTGCAACCGCGAAGCTTACCCACCGGCCCGCGTCTCGGTACCGTCGCGTGAGCGCGAGCAAGGCACGCGTTCTTACGCTCGCCACCTGAGTATTGGTATGTGCAACTTCATTTTCAGGCGAAGAGTTGAGTACGACGAACGTCTCAAAAGTACGCTAGCTGGCATGGCACAGCAATAACGCACTTGCGGCCCCAAGTCATGTCGAACCAGTTTGACGTCGACGGCAGCGTCCCATGGCCACCGTCACACGCCTTATCATCACCACCAGCTGACCGACGAACATCTGGCCTTCACCACCATGACGATCACTTGATGCTCCCATCTCAACTTTGCTCTCACCGCCATATGGTCGTACATCCTCCGCGGACCAAGACGTGCATTCGCAACCATGCGAGGCACCCGCTGACGACAAAGTTCGTAAGGCCTAGATGACTGGTGCAGGCGGAGCCGTTGGAAAGATGTACCGACTTCATGGTTGACTGCGGCCAGCTCGGTCATCGTCCAACAAGCTCTCCTTTTCGCATCCGCGTCTTTCCGTTCGGGGAGCTACATAATATAAAATGAATAACACAACTGAGATCATGATGTAGTGCAGCGATGGTGGGGAATGACTCGCCTCGCACTCTGCGTGTGCGCTGAGTAACTTGGATTTATTTCAAAGTTTAGCACACGGTTCAGCGGGTCTGGGGATTTCCTTGAGCAACGTCAGCGGCCATCTACGATCGTTGGACAATCTCGTCTTTGGAATTCGGTATAACCATGGGTTCGTGCGTAAGAACAATAACTCCCCTTCTCGTGGTATGCGGTAGCCACCGACATACTCGGGAGTACGGAAAACTGTTCGATTGGCAGATGTGTATATTGGGGGGTCGATGATCTTGAGTATCCATGACAATGGACATCTCGGTATCCGACATGGTATCTGCGAGTCGCTCGAAACAACATATTGCCGACCCTGTCAGAGCGCATAACAGTGAATTAAACTCTTGATATGTGAATATAGCTCACCATGCATACGTTTCCCGATTTTGGCAGCAGGCCCTCTAGGTAGATTGACCTGCGTCCGCTCCGCGATGAGATCTCCGTCGTCTGTCGTACTGAGTATCTCGAACGCTAATGCGCTTGTGCCAAATCGCAACCAGAATGGTTCTCCGCAGGCATATAGGCTGGTGAGAGTTTTCGTGGCAGCTGTGTTGGGCCACAGGCGCGCTGCCTGTGCGAGGAGTTTCTCACTAACCAGCTCGTCATGCCGCAACTGGGATAGTAGAGGACGCCATTTTTCTCCGCTCACAAGGCGGTGCAAGGACATAGACCAGGGCAGCGTACTGAGCGGGTCTAAAAGGTCGCGTCCCATCGAGAAGCTCGCAGGATCTGGCGAGGGGGTGATGCGGAAGCGAACCTGGCCTGCGTGTGGTGGAGCCAGTTTAGGCAGCATATAGTACAGAAAACCCCGTGTGTCTCGAGGAAATCGGATATAGCTCGTCCTCCCACGACGACTCGCTGGAAGGCCCTTGAAGAGTATCTCGAACGGGGCCTGGTCGTGGACGACGCGTATCATAGCACGGGCCTTTCCGCCAACGTCAATGAAGTCGCGTGCGGTCAAAGCTTCCGGACGAAGGGTCGATATCTAGAGAAGCAATTTGGTCAGAATAGATAGTGTCTTCACTCTCAACGTAGACACAGACCACCCGATTGACAGTGTAGAATCTGCGAGATAAGCTGGCAAACTTCGTCATAGAAACTGTTACCGCACGAGGCTCGTTTCGTAGCATTGGCAGGAAAGTCATCATAGGATGTCACGGAATGTTCAGGCGGATCGGAGGTCAAGCTCAAGGCTGGTGATGGTGAGGAACAAGTTGCGCTTCGCGTTTTCGAGCAAGCGCGTCGCGACGGGAAGGCAAACACGCACAACCAAAGCTCCAAACCCGTTCATTGCCAGAGAAACTTTAATTGTGATTCGCGACAATGGGAGCTCATACCAAGCGTGTACATCGATATACGATAATTTGACACCACATAAATCAAGGCATCAACGGTCCTCACATGCACCCTTCATCAAAGTGAGCTCTTCGCTGCTCTTCGACTCGGCGGAGGTCTACTTAGATCCCGCCACACCTACGACAACTATTATGACACGGATCAACTCGATTGGTTAGAGTAGCTAGAACATGGTCCAATGAGTGTCGGGTACTTCCTTGAGCAAAGTCAATGGCCATCTACGATCTCCGGGTGATTTAGTCTTTGGAATCTGGTACGACCATGGTTTCGTGCGTCCGAAGAAGAGCTCTCCTTCTCGTGGTACGCGGTAGCCGCCGACGTATCCAGGGCCCGGGATGCCGGAAAGCCTTGGGTCGGCAGATGTGTATTTCGGGGCGTCGATGATCTTGATTACCCTGATGACAATGGCCATCCCCGTATCCGACTTGGGATCTGCTATTCGTTCAAAACAGCAGACGGCCGACCCTACCAGGCTCGCAATCAGTGTGGAATCGAATGAATGATACAACAATGCTTACCAGACATCTCTATCCCGCATGCACGGGCATTACATTGGGGTAGCTCGAACTTGACATGCTCCACAACGAGTTTTCCATCGCCAGTTGCAGCCAATATCTCGAATGTTGCTTTTGTGTTCCCAAATTGCAGCCAAAAGGGTTCTCCGCAGGCGTACAAGCTCTGCGCGGATCCCGAGACAGGCTTATTCGGCCACAGGCGCGCTACCTCGCCTAGAACTTGCTCTTCAACCAGTTCGTCGTGTCGCAGTTGAGACAGCAGCGCCATGCGATAGTCAGGGTGAACGAGGCGACGGAGTGATATAGACCAGGGAAGCGTGCTATCTAGATGTGACAGGTCGTGTCCAGCCACAAAGCTCGCAGGGTCTGGCGAA
>ALYI01004490.1:0-17270 GCA_001969225.1 Ceriporiopsis andreanae CBS 279.92 | reverse complement strand
CATGAGACTATGGCCAAAGGGTGGTTGCGGGGTTACACACGAGCGTCTTGCCAATTGAGGTCTCTCGTCCGCCTCCCGTTGGAGCGCCTCTCCGCCCGTTCGACGTCTACCATCGCCGTCAACTCACCGACAACTCTTTTTATCTGGCGTTCGTGCCGCGCCCCATTGAGTGCACCGGCAGGTTGATGGGGTGTCTCAATGTGTCCGCTCGCACGTTACCCGTGTGCGCTCAAAGGTCCTCAATTGGTGGCGTTAGGCGGGTGAGCTATCAGATGGACGAAAGTTTGGCGGCCCGGTGGCACCTTCTGGAGGCTTGTATGCGAGAACTCGAGCGTGCGCTGCTTGTCGTTCGAGCATACAACCTTCCTCTATACGTGGAAGTCGTCGCGTTGCCGTCTCGTTTCGAATTCGACAGGCCTCGCGACTGCCGCGCCGACGTCGTGCGGGCCGCGATGAACGCAAGGGCCGCCTTCATTGTGCGGTTCGCCTTCATCTCGTTCCTCGCGTGTATGTGTTTGATGCCCGACGATCAAGACGCGCCCTGTCCCCGGTGGGCCGTAGATGCTATACGCGATGGCCGTCTCGGTCCCGGGCTCTATAACGAGATGGCGGATACGTGGGTGTTAGACATGTCGGTCCCGCGTGTGGGCGGCATTGTCAATCTGTCCGCCGGGTCCGTCGTCGACAACGTAAACAATTGGGCTTCCACCCAGTGGTTCTCCTATATCAATCGTATTGCAGCGCGGGCCCCTGGTGTCCCGCTGTGGTTGCGATATATCTCGTCGGACGTTCCATCCGCGCCTGCGTGGTCTGTCGCCCGGACCTTCGCCCCTCAGTTGTCTCGATATCGGCAGGTTCGGGAGCTCGTGTCCCACAACTCCGTGCCCTATATCGGCACAGGTCCTCGGGTGAATGGCGTTTGGCAAACCGACTTGCCTGTCGCAACCGGCCCTCTGCCTCATGCCGACTACCAATCCTCCGTGCCTAGAAAACCGCTACCTCCGCGACCTCTGATGAAAGACAACGACTTGCCTACCTTTCTAGAGGAGCTGAAGGTTTGGTGGCAATTGATGGAGGTTGCCGAGCCGGCCCACATGCGTGAGATGCGCGAACGCAGGGTGGCAGCCCAGAAAATGCGGCCCCTGCCAGACAAACGGGGGGCGCAAGTCTGGGAGTGGGACATGACTTCGGCTGGCCAGTGGTACTTCCAGGCTGTTTCTCAGAAGCAGTCTGTTTTGCAGGCGCTCTGGGACGACACCACGCCGTGCCAACGTATTTACGATCCTTATCATCACGAGTATCATGTCAGCCGGGAACTTCCTCAAGGCGACACGTTAACGGCCAATCAACAGGAGGACTTCGAGGACGAGGATGAAGCAAACGTCGTCGCGTTCGCCGACCTCAAACGCGTGGTCGACGAAGAACCTATGCTGTTACAGGGCGATTTCGAGGAGGACCTCCCCCGTCGAGTGTCGGCCGACCGTGGGTACATAACTTTCTGTGTCGTGTCCGATACTTACGGGTTATGCGATGTAGCGGTGTCTGGAGGGTTGCGTGGCCCTGGTGTTCCGGCTCGTGTTTCCTCGCGGTCTGACTGTAAGCCGTCTTTCCTTCCGATGTGTCTCTAGCTTCGCTGAAACTCTGTTCCGTGTTTAATAGATATGCCCCGCTCATCCCGATCGCGTTCACCTGGTGTTGGTCCGAGACACGTGGCGTCAAGTTCTCGGTCGTCAGACGTGTCGTCTCACACGGTGGATTTGTCCGCGTTGTTTGTTGGCCACGGCGATGACATCGACGTCACACCCGAGTCGGTCGTGGGCGCGCTTCGTCATCGGTATGGTTTGCGTGTCCCTGATGTCGGGGCGCTCTTGCCTCTGGTGTTCTCTGACCAGCTCTCGGACGTGGAGGTCGCTCTCGCGCTCGGTCTTCGCGTTCCCCACGAATCCCTTCCAAACAACTATGTGCCGGTCGTATGTCACGCTCTGGTCAATTTCTTGGCGGATCAGCTCCCGTCGGCTTCCATCTGCGACCTCGTTCCCGGCAGTGTCCCGTCTGTGCCTTTCGCCTCGGGTCGGTTCCGGATCACCGCCCTCTCTTACGGCCAAGGATTTCTGCTCGATACTGTCGTCGCGGACGTTAACGATGCTCCGTGGAAACTTTGGTTTCCTCGTCTCGTCTCAGCTGTCGAGGTTCTTCGTCGGGGGTGGGGTCCCAGCAAGCTTGACGTCGTGAACGAGTTGTCGCGTCGCGGAGTAGAGTTTGCGACCCTCACGTTTAGGCCTTGGCCGCCCGTTCAGTCTCTGCCGCCCCACCTGTGCTTTCCCGTGGCTTTCTTTGGTTACAAACCCACCAAAGACGATTACGCTCGTTACGAGACGTCGCGCGAACGCATTCTTCGAGGTAGTCGTGGGAGGGTTGCACTGATGAAGGGTGGTATCGTGTGGCGGTTGGCGGTGGAGACCCTCGGTCTGGAACAATTGTTTACAGACCCGAATGTGTTCGCTCCCGTGCAGTTCCAGATACCCGTCGTGGGAGGAACCCTGGTGGATGACGATTTGTCGGACGACGAACTGGCCATGATTTGCGGCGTTCACTGCATCATCAATAGTAAGTTTATACGAAACAAGTTTAAGATAATCTGGGTTTTAGACCGTCTGACACAACTTGTAGATCACAGCCTTCGCAGCGGCGTTTCAGACAGTTCCTGGTGGCCAAAGTATTCCACATGGCGAGGGTCCGGGTTTGACTATGGCTACTGGACCTGGGACAACGAACTCTGGTTCCGCGAACGGCGTGCACATGTGCAAGCGGGCAACGCTGGGGTCAAGACCGCGGGCCAATGGAAGGCTTCTCTCAAAGGCTGCAGAAAGGGTGTCAAACTCCGTGCCGCCGTAGAAACGCACACTCTGCAGGCGTTCTATCGTTCTCAGGCCCACCCTTGATCTCGTGCAGGCTGCGGTGATCGTGGCGTCTTGTTTTTTGTGTCGTGACTCACATGTAATTGCTGTCGATGTATAACACCTGTTGTTCGAGATGACGTTTGTTGACTGCGACTCGTTGTGGCGCGGCGCGCTCGACGCGAAGGTGAGTGGGTTGGTTTAATCTCGAAAGTTGTATCGTCGTCTAACTAGAATACAGGTATCCTGTTTAACGTGTTTCTTTATAATCACGACGCGTCCATCGCTTGCGCTTCTCCAGCACCCAACTTCAACCGTTTGAGGTTGTCTTGCACATCCTCCCCGGAATTCGTTTCGTAGCCGACTTGACGCTTCACGCGCGGGGCCGTCTTGAACACGTCCGGTCTCAACGAGTCTATTACCTGCCTGTTGTAATCCTGATCTCGTGAGTGTATTGTTGTTTTATAGACAGTGTCCGTCACTTACTGCTTCTGCGGTGCGGTCCAACACACATATGGACCGTAAGATAGATAGGAAGACGTGCTTGTCGCGAGCGGCAGTTATCATGCCGAACCCGCACTGTACTTCGACTAAGTATCCACGTTTGATGCCGCGTGGAGCCATGGCTCGGTACTGATAAGGACTGCGAGAACTTTAGCTGGGCTGTCAGCACGGTGGGGAAGTGGACAAACGTTGTGGCGTCCTCCGTTGCTTTCAAGCGTTCAAAGTACAAAACTTCGTTGTCGTCAGTGTGCATGCCATCAGGTACGGCTGTTCGTAGAATTCGCAGTGGGTCCACTATGCTGAGATCCACCGGTTGTTCCTTGCCGCAGTCTCTACTTGCCGTGAAGAAGCGGTTACTGAATGGCAACGCCAGCGAACCGTGCTCCCTGTTCGGTTTCCACGCCGGGAGGTCGCCTTCAGACACTTGTCCGTCGAAGGCTTGGCGTATAGCGGATATCGCTTCGACGTTTCGTTCGAAGGCGTCGAGCCCCAAGCCACTCAACAGAACGTACTGTTGGCTGTTGGACGGTATCTTGTGTAGCCTGTTGTGCCCCACGTGGTGAGTGGCATTCTACAACACGGTGCTGGGCACGTACTGAGTTGAGCTGAGGATCGGCGGCAGCTGGCACTGTACGACGTAGCCTTGCAACCGCAATACCACCTCTTCCTGGACATCTTGCTTGTCTGGGTCTGGTGGATACATCAGACGTAGTATCTTGGTTCCGGGTCGTTCGTATATTACGGTGGCGACGCGTACTCTGTCGGGCTGTAACAGGTTAGAGTGGCTTGGGCGGTCTGTGGGTTCGTTACCTCTGCCATTCGTGCCAGCTGGTTGTATTTGTTCGGTCCCTGGTCTGCTTCTCGTATTGTGTCGTCGAGTATCTTGACTGTTGGTCGTCGCCATCGTGAGTCCTGTGGCCGGGCGCGTAGTTTGCTCGATGCTCACCGTATTTGTTTTGGTTCTCGTATAGTTGGACGAGGGCCATTGCGAGGCGGCGCGTTTGACGCTGACGGCGGCGGGACTTCGAGAAAGAGGCGACATTCCGCCTTTCGTTGGTCGAACTTGTGGTATGGACCAGATCGCGATCTCAACTGTGGGTGCCCATCTGATTGGATGAATAGGCCGCGCCGAGTTGTCGATGGTTGACGTGTTTGTATATGTTTGTGTTTTTTACCAGGAACCAGGCTGGCCTCAGTTCTGGTACTTGGACAGACAGCGAAAAGGCTGTCAAAATTAACCTCGTGTTGGTCCATTCGTTCTGTCGCCCCCAACCGGCCACGTGGAGTTCACGATTTTTTCCTGGTGATTTTAGTGCCCGGCGTACCGCCTGGTCTAATCGCCGCGGGTGTTGTCTCGTTGGTTGAGACGTACGTGTCGTACGATGTTTTGTGCGGGGCGGTAGATCATTGGAGGGGCATATATTGAAATGTCTGACCGTGTTCGTTCGGTTTCAAGGGTTTGCCTCGACGGTCCCTGTGTTTGTCGCTCGCCCTTTGTCTCTCGCTCGTCTTCACCATGCCTCATGCTACTCGTTCTCAAGCCAAGTCCCGCGCTGCCGACCCTGTTGACGACGACGACGGACGGCGATCCCCCGACCCCGATTCGGATGCACGCTCTGAACCTGAGAAGAAAGGGGTGCACTCGGCTTCGACTCGCACGCGAGGTGGAACTAAAACTGGGTTCGTTCACGCCGTCTGCCCACTTGAATGCCAATCTAACTCGACTCTCTTTTAGTCGCGGACGCGCGCGCAAGAAAGAGGTCAAGTCACCGGAGATCGTCCCAACGGATTCTGGAGTCTCGGAGGCTGAGTGAGTCACGTCTTGTCAAATTGCTTCCGTGCGCCCGCTTTGTTCGTGTCGTTGGGTACCCTTCGGCACGACTGGCCTTCCTTCTAATACGTGTTAATACGATTCTACTTTGTTGTCAGAGAGCCTCCCATTAAAAAGGGCAAGGCTAAAAAAGTTGAGACCAGGTGTGTTCCCGTTTCCCTCGTGTTGTTTGCCACCTTTGATTGTCACTGCACAGGCGCAAGAGACCCCCTACTCCGGCGGACGAGGAGGAAGAGTCCGACGTCGGGTGAGTCTACACGGGGTCTAAACGAAGGACCGTTATAGCCTGACTCTCTACCAGCAGTGTCGACTACCAAGGCGAAGACCTTGACCGCGATCTCACAGACTTCATTGACGACGAGGCGGAAGTCTCAGACGGTGACGCGATGATCGTTTCCTCGGGCGAAGAGGACAACGATGTTGGCGAGCCGGTAGATCAGTCCGAGGACGAAGAGACTGTCCGTGCGTGGAAGTCTTTTTGTTGTCGGCGGCCCCGTACTGACGTGCCACTTCTAACAGAGCCCAAACGGTACCCGGTTCTATCCCGCTCGGACTGTTTGGCCTTTGTGCGGCTTACACATTTCTAACAGGTCGTCGGGTACTAAAGCTAGGACGCCGGCCCCGAGGTCCACCGCCGCTCACAATCTGTGGGTCCTTTGTTTTTTCTGTGGCGAAGCGTTGTTCTTACCGGGTTGTAGATTCAGTCCCGACTGGGGCACGATTGACGGGTCGCCACATACGCCGGTGAAGACCACGCGGTCCATCCCCGTTGGTAGTCCGGAGTCGCCGTCCCCGAGGTATCTTGATGATTGCCTTCTTTTGGTTACACGTTTTTACGTCTGTCTCGTGCAGTAAGGGCTTCCGACGCCGCACCGCTAAACGGTTTGTCGTCACCGTTCTTTGTCGTGTGTGTCTCTTATGCCCGCTTAGTGTTGTACCCAGTGACAGTGATTCCGACCGCCCCAGGTAAAATGTGCCTGTGTCGTCTGGTGCTGCGCTTTGCTCACCCGTTTCAGTCGTTCCCCGTCGAAAAAGGTCCGGAAAGTAGTCTTGACATCCGAAGGCGAGTCTGAGCAAGAGGATGCGGACTGGGCGACGCCACCTCCTATGACGCCGGTGTATGTTTTTTTTTTTTTTTCTGGGTGCTGCGTGTTGTACACTATATTAACAAGTCTTCAGTAAACCCAAAAAGTCTCCTGCCGTCAAGTCCAAGACCACCGTCAAAGGCAAGGCGGTCGCAAAGGATGTGGCTGCACCTTCGCGCAAGCCCGCCGCTAAACCCAAAGCGGTCGTGAAAGAAAAACCGGCGGCCAAGCCTAAACCCGCCGCCAAAGGCAAGTCGACGGTTAAGACCAGGTCTTCCGGGAAACGAAAGGTTTCTAGTGAGGCTGTCGTCGTCGAAGACTCGTGCGTCGCGGCATGTGTGTACCCCCGGTGACGTCGTTAACAACCTGATAGGGACGTGGAAGAGGTGGCGCCGTTTATTGCTACAAGGAAGGGCGAAGTTCAGACTCAGTTGACTGAGATGCTCAACAAGGTGTACGTACACTTTTATGCCTGTGGATCGGCAACATAATGATGATGAATTGTAGAAAGCACCATCGTGCGTTGGAGGCTTGGAACAAAGCTCACCCCTCTCGTGCGGTCCTTCAGCCCGACGAAGGTGCCGAGATAAAGGGTGCTGGCAAAAAAACTGACGCGGGAGGCGCCACCTCGAGTGTCCCCGGGAACACCGTCGGCGGCAAGAAGAACGCGTCTGCGACCGAGAAGACCAAACACGCTAGTGGTGGCGAAGGCCAGGAAGTCGGCGGTGCCCAAGACGAGGGCACGGGCGAGACGGCGACCCTCGGGCGCGACGACAAGAAAGCTGCCGTTGAGGGCGACGACATGAAGGCGACCACCGGGGACGGCAGCGGCGATCCCACCCACAACAAGCCTGGTGACGAAAACGCTGTCGACGAGAACGCCGACGACAAGAAACGCGAAGAGAACGTCGACGAGCAGGGGAAGGCCAAGACCCAAGACGGCTGGGAGTGCGTTTGTTATGTTTCTTGGTTGTGTACGTGAGCTCACGTTGTAATGCAGCGCGCTGGACGACTCCGCGATCTTGTATGATTCTGGATGTGTGTTTATATTCCGACGTTCTGGCTGACACGCTTTTTTCAGGGACCTCGAGCACAAGGATCCCGCTTTGTTCTACGACGTCAAGGAGCTCGTGGTACTGCCGTACGCATTTGGTTTACCTGTCCTCGTCTTGCTCTCACCGTCGATCTAGCAAACGTGAACCCGCGGACTTCGCCACCGTCACGTGTCCCTCGTTCTCTGGTGACATTTGCCCGGCCTGTGGAGTTGACGACGAGGAACACACCAAAGGACGCCTGTGAGTTAGATCCGTCGTGTCATCGACCCGGCCCGATCATTGATCTTTATGTTGCAGAAACATGGCCATGTTGATCTCCTCCGCGTCCCACGGCCCCAAAAAGCAGGTTGTTTCTCTCGGTCGCAGTGACCCCAAGGACTTCGGCGTCTTCGACGTCGGTCCCAGCATGAAAGTCATCCGTCGCCTGGAAAATGGTGTTGGTGTTCCTACTGGCTTCACCACGTATGCTGTGGTGCACGAGTCGTCTCTTCATAACGTCAAGCCCTTTAACGGCCGCGATGTCGTTCGTAAGTTTATCGACGTCTACCCGTTGAACGGGGAGTTTAGCCGCACGGTCTATGCTGCCATGAGCCTCTTGGAGCCTGCGGTCGCCAAGTCGGACTGGGCCCACAAGGAGATCACAATGGACACGTACCGGGGACACATGCCTTTTAACACCGCTGTTGATGGCGTCCGAGGCAACAGCACCTGGGATGTCCCCGCCTTTGCTGGTACGTGTCGTGCTCGACCCGCGTGCGCGACGCTAATGTGTCATGTTTGAAGCAAACTACAAGAATGCTGGCAGTCGCGACGTCTTGTCCTTGGAGGGTGGAGCGCCCTCTGCGGTGATGTTAAAGTCGTACTTCACCTTAACCATGGCACCCCAGTTTAATCGGCCGGCCCTGCGCCCCTATTCGGATAAAGGTGCTACAATTGCTTTCCTGGCGCCGCTATCCGCTTAATTTGTTTGTTTCCAGTTGGTGTTTTCGATGGCACGGCCATCTATCAGACGCAGAAGATGTCCGGCGTAAAAATGGACTTTCTCAATGTTGGGGAGTGTTGCACTCTTATGACGTCGGAGCCGCAACCTGGTGATTTTGTGGCCATTGTTCATTCCATTTACGCTCACCACCGTTCTGGGAAGTGTCTCCTGAGCTTCGGAGTGTATTGTGTCGTTGTTCTCGCGCACCTAAAGAAGTAGTTATGTTGTATCGTGATGTACCTCGCTGCGAATCGAACTCGGTGTGTTGCGCCCTTTTGGGCAGAATCTAGAACGTGTGCCAGAGAAAACTTTGCGTCCGTCTCGTTGCCTCTTGGTCTTTCAGTCACCACCATGAGGAACCTTCGTGTCGCGCATCTATGTGCGTTGGCCTTGCTAATAATATATGTCTGTCTGTTTTGTGTACAGGACAGCTGGTATGTTTGTCTTACGTCGCGCTGCACCCGTTCTGACGATTAGTCCCTCGCCAGTGCCACGTCGGACGCGATGTCGTGTCTGTCGCGTCGTTATACGGGTCGGTGCGTTGTCGAACGATATCAGGCTATTCCTTGTGACCGGGTCTTGTCCACTAAAGGTCATACCCACGTTATATCTCCCTCAGTGGGACGTTTGGTGCCCATGAAGTCCCCTGACAAGTGTATTCTGGAAGCGGCTGCCGACCGCCGGTTTGCTGGGAGCCGCGAGTTCCAGGCCCGTGCGTCAAACACGGTCAATCTTACTTTTGACTGGTGCGTTGGGCGCCATGAGTTCCAACACCGTGCGTCAAACACGGTTAACACTGCTTTTGACTGGTTCGTCGGGCGCCATGAGTTCCGACACCGTGCGTCAAACGCGGTTAACACTATCTTTGACGAGCTTATTGGAGCGCGCGGGGTCTGTTGTCGTGTGTCGGCCGCAGTCCCTTCTACTTTCGAATCGCTAGTAACACATCATATCTATCCAGGATGCGGTGCACGTGCTACGTGTGTCGCGAGGTTTCTCCTGCTCTTTCGGTCTGAAGACAGCCTAATGCGAGACCCGCGTACTATCGGTCTGGCTCCGACATTTGAGTCGAGCAGTTACCATCACGTTGCCCTATCAACCCGTGACGCCGCCAACCCAGAGCTGCTCCCTGTCTTTAACCGCATGGACATTGGTAATACCATGGAACGAGTAGCCTTTCTGCCGACCTATATATTTGACCAGTATTCTGTAGATGCTGCCCATATCACGTCTGCCGGTTGCGAAACACAGGAGCCGTGCGCCCCAGTTCCGCCTATCGTATCTGATGTGTCTCTTCCTCTCGAGCTCCATGCTCTTCCCGTTCCTTGTGTTCGTGCGACGTGTAGAACATTGGCGCTATATTTGAGACGGCACATCATGCTTCGTCACGTCTTCAAACACTTTTTATCATGCAACTCATCTAATTCTGTCTGTCTTTATATTTGTTGTCTACCACATCATTCGTGTGCTCTGCGGTCTGACAAAGGTTGTTTGACGTCCCACAACCGCACTCCCGTTGCTTGTGCTCCTATTTGCGAACAGAATGTTAGTTGTTCTCGTAGAGGCGGGGCGTGTTATCCGCAGCGCAAAACAACAAAATCCTGGCTTGGTGCTACTCTGGAACCGTACGTGACCGATGAGATAATCTGTAAACATCCTGACTTTCTAAAAAACCGGTTTAGCTTTCTTGATTATATCCCAGAAAATGCAACTTTCACATTGGATTCGTCACAACTAACCGCAAAGATCCCTCTTGATGTGTTGGCATCTAAACTGGCTGTGGGCTCCCTGAATAAAGTTGCTGCTGTGCATAGTATTAAAGTTTCACACCGTCATGTACCTCGTGCTCAAGTAGAAGCCCTTCTTGGACAGCATCTTTGTGACGGTTGTCCGAATTACGTGTCTTTATTTTACCAACTTCCAAATATTGTGACATCTGCAGAACGCAGCAAGAAGAGACGTGTTAATTTGACTCCGGCCCAAATACTTCATGAACAGGAAGCACGTAAAACTAAAGATGCCAGCCAAAAGGAACAATACAAAGAACGTGACCGTGCCTGGCATCGTGATGTCTATCATAAACAACATTTTCCACCTAGCCCTCCTACCACGAAGTTGTTGAGCAGCATCATAAAGAACTGGTGTTCCGACAGTGATTTTAACAACTTTGTAGAGGCAGGTTGTGCAGTTTGTGGTACCTTGACCCCTAGAAAAGAGTTGACGGCTATGAAAGGGCTTCATTTAAACTTGTCGTGTTTAGAAATTCGAGGGGTCACTAGAAAAGAGAGATTCAGTCCTACAGACCCTTTCGAGGACATCCCAGGACCCGTTCTGTTACCGGACTGCGATCGGATATGTGAAACATGTCTGTCCTCTTTACAAAAAAATGAATTGCCCAAAATGGCACTGGCCAATGGCTTATGGCTGGGTGAGGTGCCGCCTGCCTTGCAGGATCTCAACTGGTCAGAACAAAGACTTGTGTCTCGAGTAATGTACAACTTCTGTATTGTACAGGTTTTTTCAGGCAGCTGGAAAATGAGAGCCAACGCTGTTTGTCATTCAGTTCCTATGCCAAAGGTGTACCACGTATTGCCGCCACCGCGGGCAGAGATCAGCGAAGTGATGGCATTTGTTTACCTTGGACCGTCTACGCCAAGTCTCAAAGACTACAAGCGGACACCTTTTTTAGTTCGACGGAACAAAGTCGCATGCACCTTAGAGTGGCTTAAACTGAATCATATTGATTATCAGGATCTGACCATTTCGTATGACAACTTGGCTGAGTATGACGAAAATGAACCAATTGTGATGGTGGACTATCACGAAACTTCTGTCGCGGATGGAAACAAGTCTACTGAATCTGCTGCTGTCAATGATTTGGACAACGAGGAAGGTGCGGAGCAAGGTGACTGTCCGTTTGTCGTACATACACTTACCTCTGATCAACTAACCAAGTGGCTGACTACAGGTCCTATACACAATCGAGAGTTTGTACGAGCAAAGGCACTTCAACATTTTTTGGAAGGCGGGAAAGCATTAGGCATTGGACATTCTGATGAGATGCAAAGTATGTATGATAATCCCCAGTTGTATCCCCAACTGTTCCCTTGGCTTTTTCCTTACGGATTGGGCGGCCTAGGTAATGCCCGTGGCCTCAAAGATGTGTCTGATTCCTTGAGAAAACGAACACTGCTCATGTACCAAGATAAACGTTTTCAGTTAGATACAGCATTTGCGTTGATTGCGTTTAATCACGAGCAAATTAAGTTGTGCTCCACTGGCGGAGTTTTGCTGGCTAAGCGGCGCGATGTAAACACCATTGCACAACGAATTAAGTCTATTGATATGTCCACTTTGAGCCAACTTGTAGATAGAATGAAAGAAGAGTATGTGACTGCGAGCACTGATGCAGAGAAGGAATGCTTTCACCTTGTTCGGGACCTAGACTATGTCAATTCACATGTACCTGGCTCCATTACCAATCGTAAAAATATGCGCGGAGAGATATGGTCCTTGATGTCCTATCTTGGGGCCCCTTCGTGGTTTATAATGTTCGCTCCTGCCGACATCAATCACCAAATTGCTTTGTATTTTGCAGACACGGCCCAAACAATATACCCCAAGTTTCGTGGCTACGATGATCGTGTCAGATTGATAGCAAAAAACCCAGTTGCTGGTGCTCGGTTCTTCAATATGATGGTAAATCTGTTTTTAGAGCATGTGTTAGGAGTTGGCAGCACACATCGGGGTCTTTACGGAAAAACAAAAGGTTATTATGGAACTGTGGAGCAACAAGGCCGGTTAACCTTGCACCTCCATCTACTTGTGTGGATTAAGCATGCGTTCACACCACAAGAGATCCGAGACAAGATTCTGGATCCCACTTCAGATTTTCAACGCCGTATGGTGGAGTATCTTGAAAGTGTGAGGATCAGAGAATTTACTACAGGTACTATGATAGATATTGGCAGCAAGTTGGACCAACTAGATGCCAACGACAAGGGGCGCATTCGTCCTACGGAGACCCTGCCAGTCATGCCTGTTGAGGCTTGTCCAGATATGTGTGCCAAATGTAAACAATGCGAGCTTAGTGCTGATTGGTGGTCGAAGTTTGCTGAGGAGGTGGATGAACTGGCCTTTTATTCTAACACTCACAATTGTGACAAGGGAGGCTGTAAAATCTTAATACGAGTTGGTGGTAAAATGGTTACTGGCTGTAAGGCCAGGTTTCCTCGAGCCTTGTTTAAACAAACACTGGTGGATGCCGACTCGGGGGCTCTAGAACAAAAGAAAGGAGAGGCTTGGGTCAATTGGTATACCCCTGTGTTAACTTACCTCATGCGGTGCAACACGGACGTAACCAGTTTACTATCTGGAACGGCACTCAAAGCGGTGATAGCCTATACCACTGATTACATCACAAAGGCTCCTATGAAAACACATGCAGTGTTTCAAGCTGTCAAAACTATATTTCAAAGGCATTCTGACATTCTTAACGGTGACCTAGACGACAAACTTAAGGCACGCAAGATTGTAACCAAAATTGTGAATGCCCTGAGTGGGAAGTCTGAGATGGGAGCGCCGATGGCTTCTATGTATCTGTTGAAACATCCAGACCATTATAAAAGTCATTTGTTTCGTAGATTCTACTGGCGTGCATTTGTAAACGCGGTCGATCGCTACTGGAAAGATCAGAGTTCTGAAATTACTGATACTGCAGAGTACGAGAAAACTATGTTATGGAAGAGCAGTAAAGATGACGACGTCACCACGGTATCTGCTGCAGAGGATTACATGTTGCGGCCTGATCGATGTGAAAACATGTCGTTGTATGACTGGGTTAGGTTGGCACGCAAAGACAAAATACCAAATAGTTTGCGAAAGAAGTTGGAGAACAAGGACGAGTTCGTAGTTGATAGTATTGTCACACACAAGTGGCACGGCAAACGAGTGCGTTTTTTGGTTCTTTGGGATGCGGGTGATCAAACTTGGTTACCTCTAACTAGATGTAATCATTTACAGGCTTTGGATGAATATTTCTGCAAACTTGGTGTAGACCGCTGGCAAGACTTACCGTTGGTTACAGATGACATTGAATCAAGCGGTGCACAGAAAGATGAAGAGAAAGAAGACGACGATGGAGACGAAGATCAAGAAGAGGTTTGCACAGAACTCCAAGAAGTTGCACAGGAAGAGACACTTGAACAGTGTTTTGACGATGATCAGGTTTGCCCTCGTGTCACGGAAGAAGAGGAGGTAGACCGTGGAACATATTTCTTTAGAGAGGGTCACCCGCAGTATACAACTCATCGCATCTACATTCGTTCTGAGAAAGATGCACTAGTACCTGATTTCAAAGGGGCTGTGCTGCCGAGAAAGGACAAAGGCAATCGAGAAGATTACTGTATGACCATGCTTACTTTCTTCAAACCTTGGCGAACAGGAAAGGATCTTAAAGCGGCTGATCATTCATGGGATGAGACCTTATTAAATCACGAGTTTAATGCTAGACAACTTCAAATAATGAAATACTTTAATGTACGCTATGAGTGTAACGATGCTAGAGATGATTATGCTGCTCAGCGCAAAGCTGGCTTGGCACCTGGCTTGCCTGGCCCCTTTGGTACGGACGACGACATGTTAGATGATCTAGAAGATGCAGCATACTATGATGGTGAGGGTTTTGTTGAGGTATCTGATGAAGTGGATAACGAGTTGGCCGCAGAATACTCAAATGCAAGTGCCAAAACATTGAAGATGTATAATGACATGAGTGAAGCTGAAAGAATCATGCTAAACTGTGGAGCATTAGAACCGTCACAGGGTCCAGTGCCACCTTTGTCATTCGAAGAGCAAAGGGGTGAGAACAAAACAGCCGATGAATGGAAACAGGCCTTGAGTGACATGCGTAGAAGCATTCTTCAGCAGCGTCGAGCACAAGCTGCACAAAGAGTTATGAGAACTGAAAGCAACACATTGCCTGTAAATAACACAGTTGATGAGGTCTTTATTACAGATAAAAGGTACTACGAGCGTTCTTACAAAACGCGCACACCTGAAGAGCAGAATTTAATTGATACCACAGTGCTTTTGTTCTCCTTAAATGTTGAACAAGAGCGCGCATTTCGCATCGTTGCCAACCATGCTACACAAGAAAATGAAGAACCACTTAAAATGTATCTAGGTGGCATGGCTGGTACTGGAAAGTCGCAGGTCATCAAGGCACTCACTCATTTCTTTCACGAGAGGAAAGAGGATTATAGGTTTATGTGTCTGGCCCCAACTGGTTCCGCTGCATCCTTGATTAACGGTTCAACATATCATTCTGTTTTGGCTATAAATACCTGGGATCTGGAAGAAAAGGACTTGACTCTAAAACAGTTGGGTGACGATTACAAGGCGTGGACTACATTTTTCTAGATGAAGTATCTATGCTTGGTACCTACGAGTTATACAAGCTCAGCCAGCGAATGGGGGAGGCACGAAGTAACCCTGATATTGCTTTTGGTGGCATAAGTGTAATATTTGCTGGAGACTTTGCACAGTTAGCACCTGTAGGTGCCAAGGCATTATACAATCAAGAGATTGAATCAATTCTACATAGAACAACTGCATCAAAAGATCAGGAAGCATATATAGGCAAAGCAACTTGGCATCAATTTACAACTGTAGTCATGCTTCGACAGAATATGCGTCAAACATCTATGAGTCCTGACGATGTCAAATTCCGTACCTGTCTAGAAAACATGCGATATCAGAACTGCACACCTGATGATATTGCTCTACTAAGATCCAGAATTACACACAGAGGAGCTAGCCAGACCATGTTGTCTAATCACAACTTTCGTGATGTCTCTACGATTACCAGATTGAATAACCATCGAGACAAGTGGAACGAGATGTGTACCGATCGTTTTGCTCAGGAAAGAGGTTTACCCTTGTATACATTCTATTCATCTGATCGGTGGAAGGCCTCAAAGGGTCTCAACCCTCGACAAGCTCGTCGAAAAAATTTCAAAGATCCCAAGCGAGTGACTAACAGGATTTCTACTGGTGTGCAAAAGATTATATGGGACATTCCCCACAACCATTCTAAAAACCATCCAGGAAAGTTACGATTGTGTCTGGGACTACCCATAATGATCAAACAGAATATTGCGACTGAGTGCGCCGTAACAAATGGTGCCGAAGCCATCGTTGTTGGGTGGAAAACAAAACCAGTGGATATTGATCACATGGGTTTAGAGACTTTGTTTGTGAAATTAACTTCCCCGCCTAGGCCAATTAAACTTGATGGCCTGCCCGAGAATGTGGTGCCTATAACACGATTTGCTTGTGGCCTAAAGATCTATATGCCAAATGGCGATGAAAGAGA
This sequence comes from Ceriporiopsis andreanae CBS 279.92, assembly GCA_001969225.1. NCBI lineage: Eukaryota > Fungi > Basidiomycota > Agaricomycetes > Polyporales > Meruliaceae > Ceriporiopsis > Ceriporiopsis andreanae. Next base: position 1,541 of record ALYI01004490.1, on the reverse strand, counting down.
CATCAATCGAGAACAGATTCCTGTTATTCCCAACTTTGCAATGACAGACTTTAATTCTCAAGGACGTACTCGCACCTTCAATGTCTGTGATCTTCAGAGTCTGCCAACCTGTCAATCTATCTACACTTCCCTCTCGAGGGGAACCTCCTTGCAAGGAACAGTTTTATTACAGGGTTTCGATGCCAGTCATATAACAGGTGGCCTGTCAGGGTTTCTCAGACAAGAATTTAGAGAACTAGAATTATTAGATGAAATTACGCGCTTGCGCTATGAAGGAAAGTTGCCAAAAAAAATAGTCGGAGATACTAGAGGGTTTCTGATACATTCTTTTCGATCATGGAAAGGCACAAAATATGTACCTCGTACCATGCCTCGCACCTTACAATGGTCGGCACCTGAGGAGTTTCCTAACAGTGATCCCGTTGAAGAGCCCAAGTGGAAAGTCATTGTTCATGAAGATTCTGCTAATGAAGATAAAGCCAAAAAGACAGTGGTAGTGTTGTCCAAAGTTAAACCTAAACAGACCAATAAGAAGATGGTTTCCACTCACTATACACCTGCTTGTGGAACACAACCATTAGAGAAACTGAGCAGCGGTCAATTGGAGAGGAAGCGCAAGCGATCAAAAAGTGATGACACCGGTGCGAAAGATGATAACAAGAGAGGCAAATTGTCATCTCACGTCGATCAAGACCTATCATACTCTGGGCCAGAAGGATTAGAGTGGAACGGAGAAACATACAGTTGTGCATATGATAGTCTGTTCACGATACTCAAACCATTTTATGACACGTTAACTCTAGAACAACGGTTGTATCTAAGTGAAGTAAATGGTTGTCTTTTTGAGATGTGCAACCAATTTGATCGTGCGACGTCTGGTCAGATTGCATTTGAAGAAGCGAGAGACAATATTAGAGCTAAATTACATAGTATGGATGCAGATAAATTTCTTATAACAGGTACTAGAGGTACAAGTGTAGAGTCTCTGTGCTATGAACTGTTCAGAGAGAAGGCCTATGGAAAATGGATAGAAAAATGTGAAACTTGTGACAAAGAAATATCTAGTGGACCTGCTCAAACATTTGCTTGGGACATATGCAAGACTTACTGGTTGGAATCTAGCAACCGTGTTGGGTCCTACAAAAATGCATCTACTACTGTGTGGGTGAATGCTGTACGTTCCAAAAAAACTGTTCGACCATGTTCAACCTGTCACAGGCATCTTACTAAATACATGTCCTTTTTTGCACTACCCAACTTCATTGTGATGCCAATAGAACCAAATGATAATATTAGAGTAAACTGGGAACATCTCATTGTGGTTGAAAACACAGCTTTCAAATTAATTGGACTAATATATTACAAGAATTTCCATTGGACGTCTAGGGTTATCACAGATGATTGTAATATATGGTACCATGATGGTGTGTCAACACAGAAACAGTGCATTTTTGAACAGAACTTACTTAATACCCCCTCTCAATCTCTATCACAGACTAGAGACCGTCGTAAATGTTACTTTGCAATCTACGCTCAGGTGA
>ALYI01004489.1:0-23346 GCA_001969225.1 Ceriporiopsis andreanae CBS 279.92 | reverse complement strand
AAGTTAGGGTGCGCGACAGTACTGTATTGTCGGGGCTCGGCGTGCGATCATGGATCTTGATCACATCGCGCACAAGAGAGTTCTGCAGGACCTGTTACGTACGTGCACGGTATAGGAGTCTCGTCAATCCGCGAGCTGGCCTGCGCTCGACACCGTGACAACAATGCACATTGTGCTATCAACTTCGCAGGCCACTCACGCGCACGCTGAGGGATTTCGAGCTCGCTCGCTCAGGATCGCTCGAGGGCGGGTAAACGTTTACGGAGCCAAATACCAATTCAGGAACCGATCACTCAGCTGCGTCCAAGTGCAAGATCTGAGGATCTGATATAGCACGCCAGGCGACTTGCCGCCGGCACGTTCGTTCAACGACGGCGCGAAAGCACGATGGACGACGCGGAATGTGCGAGCTCGAGAGGCGTAGAGAAACGTTCATAGTTCGCCGTGCATCGTCCGCGCGAGACAGGCTGCCGAGGCGGTACAGCCCTGGTCGGCGGATCATTCGTGGTATGGACGAGCGAGGTGCATCGCCCGGGCGCAAGTTGTCAGCGTTTCCATCGTCGCACCGGTGATTCAGCAGGTGCACAGGCGAGCGTCGCCCGACAGCTGCTTACGTTTGCGGGCTGCCTACGCGGGGTACGTGCGGCGGGAGGCGCCGCGGAGGGTGCGCAGAAATCGAGAATCGAGAACACGGATTTGCGTCGGACGCATCTCGAGTCTCGCCCGGTACGAATCAGACGGAGGAAAAGATGCGTCCGCGAGTGTCCAATGTCAAGAATGCACGCGTTCCTGTACGTACGGGAGGGTCACAGGGCCGCTGGACGATGGAAGGCCATTACGGAGGAGGCGCGAGTTATATATCGGCCGCAGAAACTGGGAAAGTTCTGCACGCGGCCGGAGTGGCGCCCATAGAAGGACCGAGTACGGAGACCTGCGTGCAGAAATTCGGACCCTGGAGGAACTTTGGAAGCAGGTGAGGACGGGGCGTCAGTATGAAACATGTGGCGTTTAGGATGTCGAGAGACCGCAGGAACTGCGGACTATTGGTCGGGAAGGCGCGTTGCGGAGGGTCTGCGCATGCATGCGCGGGGCAGTCCGAGTCAAGCTGGGAGGTGTCCGGCCGAGGACTGCGAGAGGATGTGTGAAGACGCGTGAGGATGGGTGAGACACGGAGCAGCCTGGGCTCTGCCGGTGCGCGAATGAGACCGGTGGGAATGCACGCTGGGGGGCGAATGGGAAGATGAAGTGCGCGAATGCGCGAATGGACGATAGGAAACGGGTGATGTGGGGTCGCGATTTGGATTAGGGAAGGGAGGGGCACGGCCAACGGGGATACGGGAACGGAGTCACGCAAACTCAAGCTGGCTGATGCGCACATGGCTGTAGACGAAATAAAATGGGAGGTTTTCTGTAAAGGCGTCGAGTCGAGCCCCTCTGACGAGCCCCGTCGAGCCGTGGGTGCCCATTCGACGAGGGCTTACAACATACGAGAATAATAAACGCCGCAATCGATCCGGGGCGTCCGGGCGACGGAGGTCGAGGGGATCGTGGCGGCGGTGAAAAGCGTGGTTGGGATGGGGTAACTTGTGTAGTTATGAGCTGTGGTTTATTGTCTGGGTCGCCACACGGGAGGGGCACCGGCGTGACATAAAAACTGCAAGTGCGGAGGCGTAACCCAATTTGTGCGGTTGCTAGACGCCCGCGAACCGGGAGGCAAGCTGTGGTGGGCCCGTCACGCTCGCCCTGACCTTGTTCACCTTCCGCCGCCGGCTTTGAGGCCATTGTTGCGGTGTCCACCGCCCTTCACCTCTTGACTTTCTACTACCACCATCCTCGCCTCTCCCGCGCACGACATGTCTCGCGCTACCTCGTCCGCACGCTCAACCCACCCTGCGTACCCAAAGTCAAGAAGACGACAGTAAGTTGCTCCTCCACACAGATACCCCCTTCCTCGTCCGTCCCCCTCCTCACACTCCCCTCCCGCCAGCATTTTCGATCGCGGCGCCCTCCAGCTCGACCTCCAGGTATGCACGGCCCGCTGCCAGCCAGCTAACCGTCTGACACACTGATCGCAACCCCAGCAGTTGCTTAGCGATACCATCCTCCCCGCCGACATCCTCTCGCCACCTCCACGTCCCTCCCCTGCGCCCACATCCGGTTTCAAACGCAAGCTCGAGTCCGATCCCGAAGATGACCACGCCAAGCGGCCTCGCACCAGCCGCGCATCGGCGACCCCACGCCCGGCCGCCTCGTCGTCCGCACCGAGAGCCGGGCCCTCATCATATCCGCGAAACGACGCCTCAGAAGACGGCGAGGTGTGCGAAGAGTTCGTAGCGGCACCCGTGCCGCAAGCGCAGTCGTTCGTGCCCGTGCGTCGCCCACGACGGAGCAGAGACGACATCGACCTCCCGGAGCTGCATAAGCGCTACCAGGCCATGGGCCGTGCCTTCAAGTTCTCGGGTGACGCACGTATCAACTCGACGTTTGCTAAAAAGACAGCCAACTATCGTCCACTGCGCAAACCGCCACCGCCGTCCTCGCCCTACTCCAAGAACGCCAATCTGCTCGGGAGGCTAGAACTCATTGATAGCCTTATGTGCTTCGCCTACGCCTTCTGGTGTCATGACACAGCTCGCGGCAAACCCTCGGCTTCAGATTGGAAGACTATGCAACAGCACATGAGTCACTGCAAGCTGCAGTGGCCGATGGACCGAGGGGACGATCGCGAGAGAGCGATGAGCGGCCTTGTGTGAGTAGCGTAGTCGCCGCCGCTACTGACTGATGCCATAACTGTGTTCGATCATCTAGGTACTTGCTCCAGGCTCACATCTCAGGCATCATCCTTCGCGTCGAGACTCCTTATGTACTGCAACAGCAGATCGACGGTTCCGCGCACCTCAAGAATAAATGGAAGGCCGAGCAGGAGGAGGAGGCCCGTAAGGAGATGAAGGCTCTGCAGTCGCGCGCAACACCACCCATGCTCCCGTCGCCCGCCAGCATGACTACAGGCAGTGCGAACTCCACGCCCGCTGGCCGGTCAACACCAGCACAGGCGGAGACGAGTGCGCCGTCGGCGTCATCTTCCTCAGGTCGGCCCTCACAGCAGCAACCATCACAACAACAACAACCGCAACCTGCTGAGGCGAAGCCTCCCACCGCGCCCAACCACATTACTATACCTCTCAACGCAAGCATGCTCGACCGCTTCAGGTCGCACACACAGACCGTACACGACAGTTCCGAGGCGATGAGAAAGGCGTCGATAAATCTCACCCTACCTATCTTGGCGAAACACTACCCTCGGACGTTCGCACGCATGATTCACACCACATATTCAGCGGATGACGAGTATCAGCCAGATTTCGAGGATGACGAGGGCGAGCTCTACTGGCCATCACAGTTCATCACCGGCTCAGGAATCGGGTGGTTGTGTCATATGGGTAGGGGCATGGTCAGGGAGTTCGGACGCGACTTTGGCTACATGGGACAAGAAGGCCTGCTCTCGAAGGACGACGAAGCCGGCCCAGCACCTGAGGATGAACGCTCGCCGTACACGACCTCTATGCCATTGCCGTCGGAGAGGCGATAGCCCTCGTCTTGCCGCTGTGCGGCGCTACCCTCGCCCGATACATAGTCGGAGCGACTGCGCTCTTGTACCCGTCTACCTGGTTTCCTGTTGTCCGAGGTTTCATCCACCCGCTTGCCGGTCCTGTACGTCCGCGCGTATCAGCCGCGTAGCACTCCCCATCGCTATACTCACATCACCGGCGTCGGCGATACACCTAGACCTCACTTTTCTTGAGCCCCGGAAATACGCGCCAGGAATTGCATGTGGACATCGCGCACCGCCCTTGTCGCGCTCAGTCGTATCCATGGCCACGTCTCTCTGCATCGCATCACTCTCTCGCCGCGTTCCCTGTAATATCAAGCCTCCTCCTGGAGCATTGGTCGTCCCTCGACGACTGCGCGTCCCGCCCGCAATGTCTCCATCTGTATAACATCTGACACGACGACAACATCACACCCGGCTCATTGCACTCGCATTATACATGGCTGTATATCATCAGCAGCAACACAAACATCTCAACATGACCGCACACTGTACCATTACTACCCTGGCGCACGCACATCTCTCATCACCAAAGGAAATCCAAAAGCTTCACCCACGCACTCATGTCCCGCGCGAGCAGCTCACATCGTAGGTTGCTGGAGCACCCCGGGTTCACCGAGACGCCACCGCCCGTGTACCCCCACACGCCCTTGTTTATTTCTCCAGTAAATTGGATCCATCGGAGTGCTATTCGCTTTTTCATTCTCTGTATATCTTTGCCACTTGCATTTGCACTTCCCTATCCCCCATCGATTTTCATACCCTACAAAAAGCTGGATCCCTAATTGCATCGCCGTACATATCCCACAGCACCCCCTGCCCCTGCCCACCCGGATCCGCATCGGATTTTTCCCGCACAGGCTCTGACATTTCGCCCTTTTCTTTGTGTCACGGCTGTCGTATAGTTGTCGGGAGCTCGGCCTTTCCGCTGCATATTCGCGCTCACGTTGTCCGCATTCCGCCTTGCTTTGTACCGCGGTTGACCCTGGCCCCAGTTTTCCTTATCTATAGGTGTGGAATAGATCACCATGGGCTCGCGCCTCGGATTCCCTCATATTCGCCGTGTGCGTCTGCATGTGTCCAGTGCCAGTCAGCTTGTACCAATCGTGCCGCCTGTCACCGGCGAGCCAGACCGCTCTCCCTGGGTGTTTGCTAGCACCGATGTCCAAGTTTCGGTATCGGCGAGCCATGGCTGGCTGCGTGCATCCCATGTGTCTGTTGTCCGTATCAGCAGGTGCCGTGAAACGTTCGCATGCATGCCTCTACTGAACGCATGGCCGCCGAAGCGCACTCAATCATGCACGCATATGTACGCCGTGTCATTCCATGTTCTCGTCCGTCGAGTCTGTGTTCTCAAACGGTAAGTTCCCGGTGCGGGCTCTAACGCGATTCGACGCCGCCGCCCCAAGGTAAAGCACCCCGGAAGCCTATGCATGATGCAGAAACAAGCTCGCGCGCGGCGCCTGGAGCAACGTCAGTGCAGGCCTCTCCCACGGCGTTACGCCCGTGGGAGGGGGCCTGCAGCCGTAATAGAAAGCGGCCCATTCGCTCGGGCGGCGCAGACACGGTGGGCGTGTCTGCGTGCATATCCAGGCGAAAGGCAACATATCCATGGGTACGCGCGACCGCACCGACCGCGAGCCGGGTGTCGACGGGATGCGCGAGGAGGTGGCCCACTCCGTCGGGAGCCTGCTGCACCCGGGACTGGCAGGGGGGAAGCTTGACGGCTCAAGATGGCGCTTCGAGAAGTGCAGCTGGGTGCGCGGGCCCGTCTGGTTTTACCACGGGCCAAATGTGACTGCCACCGACGGACCCACCCGCTGGGATCTGTCGACGAAGCCACCTCAGGAACGCTGGCATGCTATTGTGAGACTGCCAACGGGCGACTAGCAACTCGAGATGAGGTTAGCGTCGGTGAGGAAAGTAGTACGAGCGTGCGCGCCGCCACATCACGCCAGCAACGCCACAAGAGCGGCCAGGCGCGCCGCCGCGCCCCGTGCCCCTTCGTTGCTTGGGGCGATCTTGGGGTACTCGCAAGCGGAGGCTTGTGCGTCCTGCGTGTCGTTCCAGGTTGCTTCCAGGCATCGACCCCATATGATTTGCTGCAAAGGTCGAGATTTCTGGAAGCAAATGGCTCAACAAATTGTAGGCCGATCGTGCGATACTTGAAAGTGTAAAAGCGGCACCGGCGATTTCTGGATGCTGGCGTAGAACTGTGAATAAATCCATGAGGCTCCCGGGTTCAGATCTTCAACCAAGGACACGCAGACTTACTGGACGCAAAGAGGTCAAAATAGGCGGCGTAACATTATTTTTAGGGCACAAAACCTGTCGCCCCTCTGAGCTTTCCGAAGAAACCTCGTCTCTTCACGGACGACCTGTCAGCCACAGAAAAACAGATGCGTACCGGAACACTGCTGGACAATCATCACATCAAACTTTCTCATTTATCGCGAACCATCGACAATAGGCGCGTCGCTCGCGCGCGCACATCTGTAGACGAGACGAGTGTGACTGACCACAGGCTTTCCCGGAGAGGTAATGATGCCATAACAGTCATATGGGTAAACATGGAGCGTGGTCATGGATAATAGATGCAAAGGACTGAAAGACCCATATAGCGCCAGCGATAGCAACAGCTCCCCTCCAAAGCGGTGCCAAGCCGAGCCATGTACACAAGCAACGCGGTCTTCACCGGTTAGACTTGGCAACACGCTCGAGCTCATCCTTTTTCTGCATGGTGTAGGTCGTGTAAGCGCCGGTAGGGATGGTAAAAGAAGGGAGCACGAACCTTGATGGCGTAAGAGTTGGAAGAGCCCTTTGCAGCGTTGATGAGCTCATCAGCAAGGCACTCGGCAACGGACTTGACGTTGCGGAAGGCAGACTCGCGAGTCTAGAGGGCAGACAGTATTCCAAGGTCAACAGGAAAGCGCGGTACCAACGACGGGATAGACGTACGCCAATGGTAAGAAGAGAGATGGCCTGGTTGACCCGGCGCAGAGGTGACACATCGACGGCCTGGCGACGGACGGTACCTTGCGAACCGATACGGGTGGAGTCTTCACGGGGACCAGTGTTGACGATAGCGTCGACGAGAACCTATAACACGCGTGATCGAGGTCAATATTAACCGGCTAACAGCATGACGCGTTTCATTTGTGCGGACCTGGATGGGGTTCTGGTCGGTGAGGAGGTGGATAACCTCGAACGCGTGCGCGACGATGCGGACGGCAAGGAGCTTCTTGCCGTTGTTACGGCCGTTCATCATCATGCTGCAGACGTGCATATGCGTGAGCACCTCCGATCAACAGCGCACCGTAACGCACCTGTCGACCAAACGCTCGACAATGGGCATCTGCGCCTTCTTGAACTGCTTCTTGGCGTAACGGCCAGCAGTGTGTGGGAGGTATACGGCATGGCGGATTTGGATGTAGTCGGTAAGGGAGATGTCCTTGACCTCGACACTGTATTACGGCGAACGCACGAGCAAAGGTTGCCCCTCCGGTCAACATGCAATGTCCATGACGGAACACGAAATGAAGCACGCACTCCTGGGTTTCCCACTTGCCGAACAGCTTCACCTCTGCGCCGAGCTTGTGGACCTCTCTGGGGAGCGATGTTGTGGCCATTTTGATGGGTTGTCTTGAAGGAGGACCGAGATGGACCTTTTACGAGAAACAAGCGTTGAGCGACGGCGGCGACAGCGTACAGATAGACCAGGCTCACCCGACTCGTTGTTTGATCTTGTTGACGAAGCCACACCAAAACAAGGTTTGAGGGCCTTCGGGTATCTCCGAGCCAACTATACAGCTGGCCCTCAAAGGTCAGATCACGTGGCAAGTTCAACGCTTGGCGCGGATGTTGCGCGCTGCGCGCTGCGAGCTCTTGAGCTCTCTGCGCATTCATACTTTGCCTTGCAACTGCCCCTATTTCATGTTTTATCTTCTCATGAATGGTGCAGGAGACCTGCTTGAATATCCCGTCTCCCAGAACCCACTGCAACCAGGCTGTTCTTCAACTTGTTGCCAGCATAGCTGGTTCGCAGGACCAAAACACAAGATCATCCGCATGCACCAAGACGCACGCACGGGCAAAGAATATCTCCACGTCATTAAGTACTCTTGGATCTGTATTTGCGGACTTGTTCAGTGGCGGCGCGTGTAGCCGTACCGTTCTCAAGTTTTCCGTTCTGACCTGCAGGATTATTCGGATGCTTGAAGCATCCAGGACCGCGACGTCACCGTGTTATGTATTCTGAATTTATGCAGAACACCAATGGCTACGCCGTGTACGACGAGAAATCTCTTGACCCGGGCGTATTTGAGGCATTCTAATTATCCAGGAAAGGCAAGTTCCCCGTGATCGCGTTTGGACTTTCACAATCTTCGATGGACACTTCGGTCTTCTCTTCAGCATCGTTTTCTGTCTCCCGCCATATAAAAATCACGGACAGGGGGGGTTCACGACCTCGCCCTACTTTCTCCCTCACCTTCACCGAATCCCTCCCGCAGAATTTGGCAGCATGACCTCAGAGCGCATGTATCGCGTCGCGTACATCGATACAAACAGACTCGAGGACGACGTGCGCTTCACGTTCTCACAATGCGGGGAGATGTATGTTGTAGTCCTTGCCCCGTCCGTTCTTACTGACCCGCATATATGCGTTTATAGACGCGGCATATACCCCTTGAGCCTGGGAGATCGCTACAAAAGCGTTCACTACTTCGTCGAGTTCGAGGAGCAGGCAAGCGTGAAACGCGCGAGAGCACTGCAGCTTCGCGACGTGAAGGTGCACGTGTTGTCGTACTCTCAAGACCTTGTCGAGCAGTTCCTGTCCGTCGCACCCGGTGCAGACAGTCTGCAAGATGCGTTTCAGGTATCGGACGCTGGCGAGCAGACATTGCGCCCTTGGACTTCCGGTCGTTATCCTCCGCGATGGTCGTCTGGTTCGTCTTTCATTTCAAATGCACGACGTGGTCTCACTAGGATCGACAGCCCGCAAAGCAGCGCAGCAGAAACGTAAAGACCGTCACCCTTACGCGACACGCGGCGAGAGTGTCTCTTCCGGTGCAGGAAGCGCAGGCCACTCCAACAAGGAGAACCGGAATCGTGACAGGTCATACACTTCGTCTACACAAGTTCCCTTCCCGCCATTCTCGGCGGAAGATTTATCTTTCTTCTCGAGCACCAGTGGTCCGTCAGATCTTTCGGCCGCGCATGACACGATTCGCGTTAAACGCGAGTCGGTACCTCCAAGTCCTTCGAAGAACCTGCCGCCGCGGCCTCCTAGCACCGACTTGCCAACACAGCCTGTAGGCTCTGCGTGCGCGTCCCCATCTCCCGCCATCGTCCTCACATGCGGTGGCGGTCATTTTAATTGCAGCCTCGACAACCTCACAGAGGATCCACAGAACGTCATCTCTATACTCACGCAGACCTCTGCTCAGGCGCTTGAACGTGATAAGTGGATGATTGTTGCTGGCCATTATCGCAGTAAGGGCAACATTCAAGCCGCCCTATCAGTGGTTACGGCTATGGTGAACGGTGCGACCTTCTACTGCTCCCGCATATATGCGCATATACTGACTCCGGCATAGTCCTCATGTCACCTTCCGTTGGTCTATCAGAGGCTGAGCTCAAGCCAGCCTTCCTCATGTTGTCGAGCTGCCACTCAGACATGAGCAAGAGACTGCCCGCAGACGCTGCAAAGGAGCACGTCGCGAAGGCCGAAGAATATCTGCGCAAGGTGTACGGTGCCCATCTGCCCCGAGCAGGTGGACAAACCGTTGCCTTTGCAGCTGTTCCTCCGACAGCTGTTCCTCGGGGTCATAAGGGGTATCTCGCGAACGCGAGCAATACACAGGCCCAGGGCACCAAATTGCACAAAGGAGCAGATACCGACGGGCACGTGCGCGTACTCGAGCGCGAGTGCCAGTCGCTCCGCGACCGCCATCACAACGTGCAAACGCAGCTCGCTGCAGCGCGCATGGCTGCACACAAACTAGAGGGAGAGCTCGAACTTGAACGGACCGAGCGGCGCAAGGTCACGCATGAGCTCGAGGATACGGTGCGCGAGCTCGGGGCGGCACGCCGCGGGGAGCGGTGCGCACTCGACCAGTGCAAGCGCGAGGTGGAGAATCGCAGGCGCGTCGACGACCGCGCGGGGGAGCTGCGCGATGAGATAGCACAGCTTAAACGGGAGTTGGAGGCGAAGGAACGGGAAGTAGCCGAGAAGGATGGTAGGACGCGAGAGACGTTGGGGCAACTGGGCGCCATCTTTGTGAGGGCAGCACAAGGGGAGGATCTCGCCGGGATCTTCGTGAAACCTGCTCAGGGTTTGCCATCGCTCATGCCGCCCCCACCGGTCACGCCAAGGAGAGAGAGAACCGCTAGTGTCACGCCAAGGAGAAATGGAGCGGCAAGCGTCGCCTCGCGTGAAGAAGGAAGACCCAGTCATCAATGAATATCTTCCCCTCTTATTCTGGAGTTGCATCTCGCAATACGGATTTGGTCGTCGCATTTCCCATCTTACATACCTTCCCTCACTCGGCCAAAACTGTATTTCACGGGACTTTTGTTGTCGGATAGCGTGACTCGCGTTGTGGTGGTCTCTAAGTGTAGCATAGAACCTCGGATTACGGATGCAAGCCCTGTAATTGCAGGCATGAACAGTATAGTAGCCTCTAGATTAATCTAGTCCTCGCCACATACCATATAAGTATCGAGGACGTGACCTGCTTGAGTTTCGTTGTAAGCGGCGTCTGAGGTACGTCGTGACTTGCCCTATTCCAGTCCCTTGTGCTCACTGCTCTTGTTTTTTTGCAGCTGGGCCTATTCATCGCATACTCAGTCGGATGCGCTGCGTGAACCACCGACCAGCGCGTAGGGGCCGACTCAAAACTCCGAGCGCTTCGATCACCACTGGCTGCTGCGCTGACGGCACCCGCGGGCAATGCACATTAGCGTCGGCGATGTTCTCAATTGGCTGACACTCCCAGCTAGGAGCTTGCGTCGCCTTAGACAGTTCGCGCAAATTCGGAATTCGCGTGCATCTGCTGACGGAGACTGCCCGTGATAACAGCATTCCGAATCCATGTGCGTGGGTATAAGAACGCGGCCGCACATCCCAGGGCGCACGTCACCCTCCGTCTTATCTGTGCGATATCGCCACAACGCCCTCGCAGCTTTTTGCAGCTCTCGAAATAAAGTGCGTGATATTAATTGCTGCTGCTCGCGTTGATCAGTGAAGCTGATCGAGGACGGTGGTTGTGTGGAACAGCTCATAAACACAGACGATCGCCATGGCCTTCGCAGAACAAGCCACTCCCGTCGACGCATGCTACGCTGTGACTTGTGGTACTTGTGGCAAAACTACATGGAAAGTGCGCGTCTTATTCTACACCTCCTTACTCTCGACGGATGTGCACAACATTGCACCCGGACCTTGATATCGATGTACTGACGCTGACTTGCAACTTTTATTAGGGATGCGGCCAACACGTTGAATCTGTGAGTGTGATTTTCCGGTTTATTCTTGTCGACCAAGCTCCGAGCTGTGGGGGGACTTCGTGATGGACTTTGCCATTGCACCACAGTCGCGTGTACCTGCATGGATCGCCTACTCGTTCCCGTAGCCAGCATGTCCTTGAAAATTTAACTGATTCATCTGTCACAGGTTATGTCCAAGGTCAAGGAAGAGGACAAGTGCACTTGCCCCCGATCTTAGGAATCGTTCATCGCTGGTCGTCCTTACCTCCGGGCTTACGCTTGTTTGTTCATGCCTCCATGTGCACCTGCTACGGGAATAGTATATCAGATATTTTGCATGTATAGGCCATGTCAAATCCCTCGATTTCCCTGCCATATGCGTTATAACAACGACCGACTTCTTCGTCGGGAACGCAAGATAGCGACCCGCAAGCTAATTAGGCGCGAGGCGCATCAATTGTTCGGCGCGCGGGGGTGTTACGTAAGCCGGCATTTTGCGCCTGAACTTCTGCACCGCGTCCTTGGTTTCCGACTTTACGCCCTTCAGCCACGCGCATGTACAGTGATGTGCAGCATTCAAGCATCTCTCAATCGCAGATTATGGACGGAAATGTCTGAGCCGAGGCCTCGGCGTGTTCAAGGGCCCGTTAGAGATGAATAGCGCTTTCGGACAATGCCCATCGTGATGACCGCAAGACATCGCGGGTCGATCATCAGTATCTCATTCCTGGCGAGTGATTTTGTCTCGATATACTTTCGTCTCGGTCTCATCACGCGTTCCAGAGCTCTGCGGTCGATATCTAGCTGCATTTTCACATAAAACCGTTCATCTTGAACAGCATCACCGTGGTTCGCATCGTCTCGAAGCAACAGTCGCAATGGGCTCGCACATGGAGGAGCAGCAAGCACCAAGTGAGTGAACAACCGCTATGCTACCTGCAAATGATAGAAGGTTTTCTATGGTCCAGTGCCCTCACATCCAACCGTCACAGCGGAACATGTCGAGATTATATCACGGACTGGAACAGGTAAGTCAGATCGCAACGCTGGTGCGGACAGGCTCGAACAACATTGACAGACTCGGAAGAGGGTATGGCAAATAGACTGCAACAGGTCTTGCGAAATTTAGGGGACACCGGAACGCCAGCAGAACGCGAGACTCTTGATCAGGCTGTCGACATCGTTACGCAGATGGTGGCAGCCTCTATGGACAAGCCCACCGTCGCATCAGCTTGTCTACGGGGATTGTCCAGAGTTCGCCTCGTGCGTTACGATCGCTTCGAGGTCCAAGGAGACTTGGGGCTGTCAGTGGAGCACGCTAAGCAGGCCCTCGCCGTTCTCCCAGAAGATGATCCCGACCGTATTGCTGCTCTTTTCACGCTCGCCGAGAGCAGACGAGCGCGATACGGCTACATGGAGCTGAAGAAAGACCGCGCGGCGATGCTCAAAGTATCTGAAGAGATATTGACCCTTTGTCCCCCCGGTCATCCGTTGCATATCGCCGCCCTTCAGAACTCCGTCGGTAACTTCGATGTGTTGTTTAGCCGGACTGGTAGACCTGAGGCCCTCGACGCAAGTATCGGTCTCCAAGAGGAGATTGTCCACCTCCAACCGCCGGGGACGCCGGATCGTTCCGTCGCGTTAGAGAGGCTGTCGCACTCGCTACGAGATCGAGCACCCTTGACAAAATCTACCGATGATCTCGACCGTGCCATCTCTATCATCAGAGAAAGACTCGAGATCTACGGTGAGGCGGACCCTCTACGGACAGCCTGCCTGGGTGATCTTGCGTCCACCCTGAAGACGAAATACTGGGACTTTCACGATGACGAAGCCCTGGACGAAGCTGCGCTCATATACGAAGAGAGATACAATTCGTCTTCCACCGACGGCTCTTTATCCACCCCATTCCTAAGCGAGTATGTCGACACACTGGTGGTGCGCATGTTCCGCTCGCCCACACTTTCCAACATCGAGCAGCTGATCCCGCTCATTCGACGACTTCTCGACGTACAACGTCTCGAGGATTCGCGGCGGATCAGGCTCTATGGATACTTGGCCAGCGCAATCGAGCTGCGAAATGACATGTATCCTGAAACCCAGGGCGACTGGTCGGAGTGTATCATCGCACGAAGGGAGGCCGTCAAGTTGTGTCCTCCTGACGGGAATGACTACCCTATCCGGCTTTCGCAATTGGCCGCCTCTCTCGAACTGCAAGCGAAGACAGCAGGACAAGATTTGCCGCTGGACGAGATCATCGACTTGCGCCAACGAGCACTCAAGCTGTCAACCGATGAACACGAGCAATTTTTGCTCGTCACAGATCTAGGTGACTCCCTAGGGCAGCGGTTTACGCACTCCAAATCTCTCGACGATCTGGACAACGCCATCGCTCTATACGAGCAGGCCGAGCGTATCGACACCGATGACCCTGAGGATCGCTTGAATGTCCTCATCGTACTCGGCAACCTGCTCTTCAATCGACTCGTTGCCGATCGCACTGGCGGTGTCACCGGATGGGATAAACTTCTTTCCATTCGCGAAAGAGCTTTGCGATTATCCCCCTCAGACTACCCCAATCGCTCAATCCTCTGCGAGAACCTCGCCATCGCACTCGAGAACAGACACACCACCTCCTGGAATCCACAGTATCTCGATCGTGCTATACCGTTGTTTCGCGAGGCCGTGCTGACCGCGGCAGACAGTATTGAAAAATCGTTGTTTATGATGAATCTGTCTAAGGCCTTGATGGTTTTGCACCTCGTCGCGAACGATCCCAATCCGATAGACGAGGCTTTGAAGTGGAATCGACAGGCTCTCGACCTCCTTCCCGGGGACCATGAGGAGCGCACACACTGTCTTTGCGCTCTTGCTGACATATTGCGACGCCGTTATATGTTCCACGGAGACCAGAGAGATATTGGTGAAGCCCTCGAACTGTTGCACCAGACCTCCCTCAATGCGACGAGGAAGGAGGACAAGATACTCTGTCTCGACTCGTGGGCGGGAGTTTATCGAGCCCGATACAGCGTCGAGCAGCAAATACAAGACCTGGACCAAGCAGTCTTACATCACGAAGAAGCGCTTGCCCTTGCGATGCCTGGCGGCGATCCTTGGAGAGACGTTGCCCAAGGATTAGCTAGGGACCTTCGAGATCGATACGAGGAGTCCTTGGATATCAAGGATATCCATCGCGCCATCGACTTGCTCAGACAAGTTCTTCAATCGTACTCGGCCTCTCACATCGATCGAATGGCAGTAGCAAGCTTCTTGGGAGAGGCGTTCATCGAGGCGCATTCGCGCACAGCAAATCCCGATTACCTGGAAGAGGCCCTTGTTCTATGCAGACAGATCTACGATTCAAGCGAGACAGACGGAATTGGACGACTTCAGTTGCTGGCTACCCGTTGCAGGATACTCCGTATACGCCTCAGTCAGATCCGCGATCCTCGAGACGTTGCAGAGCTTGCTGCATTGGAGAGGGCCGTCATGGATTTCCAGACCGGTGGGGAGTTCGACTTCTCAGCCTCACTGCTCAAAATGAGTTCAGTATGGGTTGAAGAATCTGCTACTCGGACGAATGAAAAGCCAGACGAGCGAGTTATGAGTGGAGCGGTCAACCGTATCAACCTCACCTACACCAAGGCAGACGAGTACATGCTTCGATTCAAGGAATCTCAGAAGTTGGAAGACTTGGACGAGGCCATCAAGGTCTACCTCGATGCTGTCACAGATTGGCTGCCTCGGACGAGTTGGTCTTGGGGTAACTTTGCCGGCCAAATCGCGCGCCTCTATCAACGTCGCGCCGGAGCCTCAGGCCTATCGAGCGACTTGGACACTGCTATCAAGTGGGCACGCGACGCATTTGACCAGTCAGCCAGTAACTCTTCCACGCGGGACAAGCGAAGACTCCAGGTAGCCGAGCTGGTCATCGCGCGTTACAGCGACGAGCGCGACTCGGAGTACTTGGAGAGCGCTTGGGAACAGCTCGAGGAAGTCTCGGGGTCAACGCGCAGCGAAGTTC
Source organism: Ceriporiopsis andreanae CBS 279.92 (assembly GCA_001969225.1). Taxonomy (NCBI): domain Eukaryota; kingdom Fungi; phylum Basidiomycota; class Agaricomycetes; order Polyporales; family Meruliaceae; genus Ceriporiopsis; species Ceriporiopsis andreanae. Next base: position 8,224 of record ALYI01004489.1, on the reverse strand, counting down.
ATATCCAGTTCTATGCTGCTATGGCATGGGCTATGGGTGCCGTAAACACCGGATTCCATGACTCCGCCATGTCTGCCTTCCGCGTGTTATTTTCTATCCTTCCAAAACTGGCCTGGCTCGGTTCAGACACCCGAGCGTCCCTTCATGCAATCACCGCGGCCAGATATCTCCCAGTTGAAGCTGCGACATATGCGCTGAAGCACGCGTCCGTGGAGGAAGCGGTGGAGTTCTTAGAGGCTGGCCGAGCGGTGATATGGACTCAAGCAACTCGCTTACGCCGGCCGCTAGATGATGTCGCGGCAGTCGCCCCGCAGCTCACCGCTCGTCTTGAGTCGCTGTCGCAACAATTGCGTACGAGCTCAGGTTCGGGAGCAGAGGATACAAGCGGGAGCGCAAAGCTGAGGCGGGAGTGGTTTGAGATGGTCGCTGAGATCAAACATCTCCCGGGGTTCGAACACTTCCTGCACTACAGTCCATACAGCTCATTTTCGCATGTCTCGAGCGAAGGCCCTGTGGTCATCCTAGTGGATCACGAAAAGTGCTGCACCGCCATCATCCTGTCTTCTCCCGACGCCCCTCCATCGTGGATCCCTCTTACCATCACCGTGAAGAAGCTTCAGACGTTGCACAGTCGACTCAGGGATGTCGCCAATTCACGGAGTGTGGCCGCTGGCGATTCTGGAGGCGAAAGCGGTTATCGTGCGGGTAGATCCAGGGCTCTCAAGGCTTCCTCCGAAACCGATCTGTTGGGTGTACTTTGGAACGAAGTTGCGCAACCCGTCATTCAACATCTGACAAATATGAAGATGCCTGTGAGTGAACCTATCACTATGACGAAAGACTAGAAACTGATATATGTGTCGTGAGCAGACTATCGAAACCCGACGTCGCCTGTGGTGGTGTTGTGTTGGTCATTTTTCCTTCATGCCCGTACACGCAGCTGGAAAATACAGCGGCCGCCAGATGACCTGCGTCTCTGACTACTTCATATCTTCCTACACCCCAACCTTGGGAACTCTTCTCGAGGCGCGGGCACGACCCGACCCCCAGGTCCACAAGGTGTTGGGAGTCATACAGCCTAATGCAGGACCTGGCTACGATCCTCTTCCAAATACACGCGCGGAACTCCGAGCAGTCTATGAGGCCGTACCCCCGCAGCAGATGCTGTCTCTTGACGGCAGTGACCAGATGGATTTGGAGGGTTCCCAAGCAACGCCACAGAATGTTATCAGCAAGTTGCCAGAGACATCGATCCTGCATCTGGCTTGCCATGGTGTCCAGGAGACCCTGAATCCACTCCGCAGTGGCTTCATTTTGCGAAATGGTGAGCGCCTCACGGTTCAAGATCTGATGGACCAACGCCTTCCACAAGCATCGGTGGCGTTTCTCAGTGCTTGCTATACAGCCTCAAGCGACGCCGAACGACCCGACGAGGCAATCAATCTTGCAAATGGGATGTTGTTCGCTGGATTTCCAAGTGTGCTCGCGACTATGTGGTACGCAGTATTTGATGGTAACGCGTCCTCGCGATGCACTGATGCTTATATTTCACACATAGGCCGATGGGCGATGCCGAGGGTCCTGTCGTCACTCGATCTATGTACAGGAAGCTCTTCCGCGACTCAGGTGGAAAGCCTGACTCGCGCTCTGTGGCAGCCGCGCTTGATACTACGATCCGGGACCTTCGCAAGACGGTCCCATGGGAGCGATGGGCTGTCTTCATCCATCTCGGTGTGTAAAATGTCATGAGCTCGAAGGACAGTTTCCGCATAGAAACAGATATAGCTTAGCTAGTGTATATGATGACCAGGATTTGATTGTCCTCATTCCTATAGGAATAGCGAAACATGTAGATATAAGTGGCTGCGTGCGATTGGGGCCGTCCCTAGCGATATTCTGCTCCACAATCGCCTATGGTCGTGATCAGTCGTCGTCCGTTCGAGCGGTCCAACACATCTTCGATAGCAGCCCTATCTTGATCGGTCAACCTGAGCTGTGCGACTTTGCGGTTGTCCTCTGTGTGATCTGTGACTCCCAATCGAGTGCCTGAGAGTAATGGAAATGTGAGGGACATCGGCGGCTTTCTGATGGACCCTTGATGACTATAACGCACCTATAATGACAGCTCCAACACAAGGGTGATCTAGGACCCATCGTGTTGCGATGTTCGCAATGCTCACACCGCCATGCTTATCACCGAGCGCTTTCAAGACAGCGAGTAGGGACTGGAAGAGTGCCCAATCTCCCCACGCCTTCAGAATCATGTCGAGATACTATTGACATTGCGAAGGTTTTGAACGTGCGTCAATAATTCAGGGATAGAAAACACACCTTGCGCTGAGAAGGGGTCAGGGTCCCGGAATACAGGTCCGGCTCAGGGGCACCCAACCATCGATCTGCGAGGAACCCGCCACACTGCCGACCAGATATGAGAAATGCAGCGGCCACGATAGGCATTTTGAAGCCTTACCAGGGTACCATATGTCAACAGTTTGACGTTGTGCTTCTCGCACACATCGGCCATCCCGTGCAACGGCCTCGTGTCAATGAGAGAGAACTGCCACATGGTCAGGGATAGGTACATGTCAGTTCGGGATCTGTACATACCTGTACCTGATTGGACACAATGGAGCCGGGGCCCAGTTCGGTACAGATCTCGTCCGTGCGAATGGCGTCGAAGTTGCACAAGCCGATGGTCGTCACCTTGCCCTCGGCTTGCAGATCCTGCAGGTGGCGCAATGCTGTGATGTATCCTTTATCGCTGTAATCTCCCCAATGAAACTGTGCCACAGTCAGCACGAATCCGGATTTCGACTCTCCAACCGCACACACCTGAAGCAAGTCGACAGATTTGCTCTGGGTACGAATCAAGCGTTCTTGCACAGCCGATTCGACCACAAGTCGTGTAGGATTGGTTGGCCTGAAAACGCACCATTTTGTGGCACAGACCACGCGGTTGGGAGAGGGTAGGGACTGTCTGAATTGACCCTGAGCCGGGTTGTCAGCGCCTAAGCAACGATACGAGGATATCGTCGAAGATGGACGCACGAAGAGCAATTCCGCGCTTCCGTAGTGATCAGCTGTCAAAATGGATGTAAAAAACATGCACTGCAAAGGGTATATATGGTTGACAAACCCTGTTAAAATTGCACCCGATATTCAGCGTCAATCCAGGAGGAGCACAAGTTAGAACAGTAGCTCACCATATCTGTCGCGACGCTAATCAGTGAGCGTGAACATCATGAATTACCTAGCCAGGCTTACCGAAGGCAGTATAACCTTGCTCCGCATAGTCAGCCATTTGGCGGCGTATCTTCGATGATGGTGCACTGCCCCACGCGTTACTGGACAGCTGCCAAAGGCCGTTCCAAATCCGTGGTACAGTGAAAGGCCCGAGCTGGAAGCTCTCGCGCAGCTGGTCTCTGGACGTCATTGTAGTGGGGAGAGTTGGTGGTTATATCGGGATGTGAAAACCCGAGTCGCGAACAGGTAAACCTTGGAGATGAATGCCACGGGTGCGCCTCGGGTTATATAGCACCTGCGACATCCGGATCACAGCTGGAGCACCGCTGCGACCGAAGACGACTTAGTAACAATCTGACTATTAGGAAGAAAGCGGTCTATTCCACGGCGCTGGTGTCAGGAGGCCCGACAGATGAGTTGAGAAAGGCAAAGGTCGTAACGGTGCTGGACATCCCGGTCAAACAAGCGATCTTCACGATATCTCAGCCGGGAATCAAAGAAGTAGCCGCATTAGGAGGAGATCAATGTCCGATCGTGGCTTTCACATCCTGCGCACGCCGCAGAGCCTCGAGGGTTCGGACCAACAGCGACTTTTTTCTGTTGATCCGTGCTGTATGCATCTGAAGCTCCCTGCTCAGCATCACGACGGCTGTCTGGTGTCAGGGTGTCAGGGAGATCTGCTCATCTTTGGGCAGACGTGTTCTGGAAGCAGCCGCGCTGCTACCGCCGCAAGACTTGACAACACAGGGGTGGCATGTTTGACGTAGGCTACTGGCACAGGTACATTATCAACTGACCGCAGCTGGTCTCATATGTTGGAAATATGCGCACCTGTGAGTATCGCGACGCGCCCGCTGCCGCCGCTCTGCTGGTCTGAAATAGATAGACGCCGCGCGCAATTCATCAGTGACAACGCGCGCGCGATGCCTCGAAAGTGCAGAAGGCGGTGGCTCCGACGACCGATGGACCGTCGTTGACCAGATCTGTGATGGGGGCGGTGGTCGTGGGACTGAAAAGGTCCTAAAGGCCGCTGCTCTGCACATTCGTATTAGGAGTCGAGAATTCCGGTGTTGTGTATATTGACCGGAGTGCATCCGTCGACACTGGATGATTCTTCAAGTGGCTGGCCGTGCCTTGGCACCTGCTACGCCCGATACATTCCATATGGTGATGACCTGCAGAATTGTCACCGGCTGTTGTGATTAACACATCGGGTGCGAGGAGCATAAAAGTCGGCGGTGCACTGACCGACACTCCCAACTTCCACACTCAAACGTTCTTCTCTACATGCCAGCACCGGAGACCATTCAAGTCCAACGTCAGACATTCAACCATGTGTAAGTCATCTTGAAAAACATAGGAGGCGATGGACTCACCGACTATCCATACAGTAACCTTATGGTCGACAGTTTCTTGGCGAATGTTGAGGCAGAGGAGCAAGTACATTCGAGCGTGATTTTGCGCGTAAACTGACCGAGGTGCCTTTCACAGCCTCCGTGCAATAATCAGGTCAACTCTCGCTAGCTGCCCGCCCAACACAGCAGCCGCGTTCACAACGGCAGCCAGAAAACGGCTTGCGCAGACCACTATCAGAGCTGCGCCTTCCCCAGATGCGCTGTTCGTCACCGTGGAAAACGGCCAGTCCGTACCGGCACACGAGTTACAAACCACGCTTCGGCGCGCGCGTTCGCTGTATGGAGCGGGTATGGGCGTCGCGAGCCTCGGCGTCCTCGCTGGCGTCGTAAAAGCGACGATTGGCCTGCAGTGGGCATTTGACGGCCCCATGGCTGATATGCTCGCAGCTGTGGATGCAGACATCTCGCAGGCTGTCCAGAGCGCGCGAGAGGAGGTTGCGGGGGATCGGTTGCCCGACATGGCCACTGCATGCGCTGTGGTCGGTGACCTCAGCGCGCGAATAGGAGAGAGTTTGCAGGACACGGAGCGTTGGGGAGGCGAATTCCCGTTTGAGCAGGCTCTTGCCAGTATCGAATACTGTAAACTCTAGGAAACTTTAATGAGTGTTGTGCCGCTGTGTACATAATATATTTCGCCCTGGAATCGACTCGGAGCGTGGCCCGATCTAGTCAGGGATGACTGCACACGACAAATTCCCCGTTCACGTAGGTGACCACACATCGAAATCGGGTGGTTCTCACCAGTATAACACATGTGTAAGGGTGGCCGAAGGTAGGAGAAAGACGTCAAGAATCACGGTGCGGTACTGAAATCAGGCTGACGAATAAAACACGCTCAAGAGCGGCGCTGCGTGACGACACGCATGATTGTACGCGATGATTCTCCAAAGAAGACATGTATCAGACAGATGCAAGGGATTGACGCGATAGGAATCTCACATCGCGACGCGTAGATGGGAGATCCGTGTCCGAAAGCCTCGGGAGATGAGCCCTCCATGGGCAGAGAAGGGCCCTCGAGGGTATTCAGAAATTGCCCGCAACGATATCTTGAAAGCCGAAAGATAGTCAGCTTCGCGATAATCATCTTATCCGGTACGGGTTACCCACATACGAGGACTAAGCGTGGCTAAGTTCTGTCACGCGATGACCCGTTGTACGGTTCAAGGACACCTCCGATGCGCACAATGGACGCGTCATCAGCGTAGTTCGTGCCGACTGGTCCTACGTAGGCTTTACGGCGACCATTGCGAGCTTCGCACGGCAGGAGAAAGTGCGGTGGAGCGTGCATATGCGTGAAGTCGGACGTGGTGCTGGCGCGACCCGTACTGAATGGCGACCTAGGCCGCTGGCAGCGCAAGACCGGGTTTCCGTGTTGGCCGACGATGAGGCTGTATGGACCACCCGATGGAACCGGCCTCCCTGTCGCCAGCTGACTGGGCGGGAACCCACAAGTCGACTAGATGGACGCGACCCTGCACGGCTGTCTCGCGCCAGACTCGCGCCGACGGCGTATGCTAAGGCAAGACCTTGCGGCATACAACATGTTCACCGGTGTATTTCGTGAGCATTGAGTCCAAAGTGGCTAAAGGCCACCGTCGTGAGTCGTGAACCCACAGACTAGTCACGACATTGACAGATGCGCTGCGTAAGCTAGTGCCGCTGACGAGTCAAGTCAACACTCACCCTCAGTCACTCCCTCCACAATCTATCGTTCAGAACGACTGTCAAGCGCCACACCGACCAACCCGACGAAGATCATGCGAAAAGAAGGAAGAAGGTGATAACACCAGTGCCAGTCGCTTAAGTCGGCGGAAGCGACGAAACAAGCAGCTGATAGATGCGATAGCGTGTGGAGTGAGAATACGATGGATCAATCGTGTCGAAACAACGTCTTTGTGAAAGTATGTGGTATGTGCTCTTGATAGCTTCCGGTGGCTCTGGCAGGCAGGCGAGATGGTAGTTCGATTCGAACGCGCGTGAGTATATTAGCGCCCGAAGTGTGACCTTGAGAATTGATGCATCAATTCTCATGATGCCGCGATGGCTGCCTCAACCTGACCGCCACTCGGAGCTCAGATCGACAACGTCCATCCCTCGCCCATACGCAATGCGTCAACAAAGCGTTCCGACCTAGTACGGTTATGTTTCAGCATTTCTCGAAGCCGACTACGCCTACGTTTTCCAGCTCACACTTCCGTTGATCGGATGACGAGCAGGCTCGAATCAGGTGTCGGTCGCTGTCTGTGGCGTACAGGACGTATCAATCGACACTCGAGGTCGACATGGCTGAAAAAATGCGGCCAGTATTCGCGACACTGCCGTAGAGACGTCTCCGTGTGCATTAGTGGACAGCGAAAGACAGCAAGTCATCCGGCGGCCTCTGGCATTCGGAGCATCGTCGTCTTGCTGCGGTGTTGCCGGTGCAAGCTTCGAGGGACGAATCAGCGGGTGAGTCTTCAGTTGCAGTGTATAATCTATCATCTGACATACTTTCCTCCCTTCCCGAGAATCACGACAGCTCCCCATCTTGATTTTTGAACGCGGACGTCACCTTTTTTCGGCGTTCGCAGTGGCGCCGCGCTACGATGCATGTGCATGAGGCCTGAGCTGCGCACCTAGCGCTTGTCGCGAATGTTCAGCGCGGAGGCCGTTCTATAGACGATCAGCTTCGTTCAACTCCGGCACACCCTTGATACTACGCCAGGTCACTTGGCCCTTGGGACCCGTGGTGTACGGACCACCAGGACGCTTGACATGTATCCAATACTTGCAGCTATCTAACCTAGATCACCTCCCATACCGCCATATACACTATTTCCCTTACGCGCAGCGGATGAGTAGGAACGGCCAGCGCTGTCGTCTTGCTAAAGCCGCATGCGAAGAGCCGCGCTTTCGCATCAAAGTACAGTTTTCCGCAGCAACTTGGCCATTCTGCACCGATCTCTCGCGATCTTCACGCGACAGCCTTTGGAAATCTCAATTATGATGCGCGTGGACGGCTTCAGCTGCGCAGCAAGACAACGCGCGGCGTGTGGGACAATTGTATCTGAGACCGTCAGTAGGATCCAATAAGGTACGTCTTGTTCATCTCCATTGAGCCATTGCGACTCCAGCTGCTATAGCCTCCACAGCTTCGTCTAGCCGATTGTAGCACACATCCCCGCGACAGGCACACCTGGCCCATTTGTGCGATCTTGCCATTCCCCTGGTCATTTTGCTGGTCGGCTCGAGGTTTCATTTCACCGTCGTGGCAGCGAGGCCCAAGAAACGCGTAGTACTGCGCAGACTCTTCACCTCATCAAGAAGCAAGGACTGCACAGCTTATGGCGCCTTGAACAGCCCGCGGTTGTATTCTATGTTCACCTAGACTCCTTCGAAGCGTTGTGCCCTGGTTGTCACGATGGTACTCTACCTGGCCCTCCATTATGTTCCTCGTCCTGCTAGCCAACAAACGGTACTAGTATGCCATGGGACATTCTACCTCTAATAACCCGTCAGCAATGTTGAGTCGAACATTGAAACATGCATGGATTCGCGGCTGGACGGTCCGGGGGGGGGGGGGGGGG